>PVKU01007790.1:0-82250 GCA_004027475.1 Anoura caudifer
CCCCCCCCCCCCCCCCCGCCCAGGCACCACAGACTCCAGGGGCTGGAGCAAGCAGAGCACAGGCCTGGGTGCCCCTCACCCTGGGTGCACATGTGTGTGACCTGCACCTGTGCACCATGTGTATGTACGCATGCATGTGCATGCACACGTGTGTGCATGGGTGTCTATGGGCGCATGTGAGCAACTGTGTGCGGGGAGGGAGGAACACTTTGAGCAAGGCAAGGCGAGGCCTAACCCTTGACAGCTGTTTACTCTTCTGGGATATGTCCTGTAACCTCTTGAAGAATTCGGTTTTTGATCTGTAAAGAGGTGATAGTAGCGAGCACCGTGTCCTTGGCAGAGGTCAGTGGAGCCTCCCGACCCAGCACGGGCTGCTATTTCGAGAACCCTCTGTGCTTTCTGCATCTCTGGAGGGCACAGCTATGGCCCCAGGTAGACCACACAGCAGAGCTGGGTGCTGCCAGCCAGGGCTGTAGGCCCTTGAGGGTAGAATTTGGGCTCCTCAGGTCAGACTGCATGGCTCCAACCCTTTCTGCCAAGGTCATGGTGGTTTGCAGTGTTCCACCCACTGTCCTTCCTGCTTGCCAAGCGCGCACACTGACTACCGATGCATTCACCTAGACGCTGAAAGGATGTGTGTTTATCAGCCACCTTGAGAAGTCTCCCTGGAAGTCCCAGAAGTGATGATCACAGCAGCGACTGAGGTGCCCCAGTCACTTCCGGGCCAGGTGCTCCCGAGGGGGAGGGAGGGCAGGTCCAGCTCAGTGCTGTTCCAGCACCATGCTGGCTCTCTGCCTCTGGCTCCATAGTGATTGTTGGGCTGCTCCTGGCTGCCTCTCCAGTCCTGACAGGACAGTGCAGCCTGGGGACAGCACGCCCCGGCAGGTCTAAGTGGAGTGCAGGGAGGAAAGCTCTCCTTGGTGCACCCAGCTAAGCGAGAAAAAATAGAGAGTGTCCAGGTGATGCCCCCTGGAGGTGAGCTGCATTGTTCCTGCTCATGTCCACATTGCACGTGGACTCAATGGCCCTGAAGTCCTCACACCCCACTGGAAAGGGGTGAAGAGGACCGCGGTCTGCCCAGGCCGGCCCTGTCCCTGTACCAGAGCAGACTGCTGTGCTGAGAAGGGTGGAGCTGGTGCGGAGGGGTCTGGCCACCAGAGCCCAGGTCTGCCGCCAGGCTGGCCACACCAGCAAAAAGTCAGGTTAAGTTCTCCAGACTTTGGAGTTCTCACTCTTAAAATAAACAAGGAGCTTAGATTTCACTAAATCTTTAAAAATTCCTTTCAATAGTAAAACCCAATGATTCTAAATTTCTCCCCTGTTGGGCAGCCCAGTCTCCATTCTCCTCCAGTCAGATGCTGGGACCTTCTTCTGTGGGTGGTCCCAGGAGGCCAGGCACTGAGGGCAGGAGAGTTGCAGAACAGAGACTGAGTGGTTGCATCAGTCGGCAGGTGGTGTGCTCAGGAGCCCTGCCCAGAGGCAGGTGCCATGGCCACAGAACTCCCAAGGCTCTTAGCGCATTTCCAAAAGGCTGAGACCCACGCCCCCAGAGGCTGGTGGCGAGAGGCACCCCTCCCACAGTGGCATCTAATGCTCACGCAGGGGCGTGGCTTTTTCTCAAGGGCCCTATTGTGGTCACTCACCATTAAGTGAATTTAGTAACACCTGTACCTACCCACCCCACCTAAAAATGACCAAATGACTTCTTTCTAAATTTCAGCCACTCAAACTATGGACAGTGATTAATCACTATAGCAACTGCGCAGCAACACAGGGGAGGAAGCCAAACTTCGGCAAGCTGTGTTCGCGTGCAGAGAGAAGGAGGGGGTGTTACCGCGAGGCTCTTTTACCTACTTGGATATGGTAGTTTTCAGTGAAAAATATACCAAGATGAAAGTGGAGATCAAGTTACCAGGGCAGCAAATGGAGACACGGGGAAAATGAGGAGATAGGTTTCATGTGGGCCACGGTTGACAGTGGCTCTCAGCAAGCAGGGGACGCTCAAGGTCCCGGCCCACACGTTCTTCTGTCTTGCCAACTTTCTGAGAGCAAGGTCAGAGAGCACAGTGTACGCTGGGGCAGATGCCAGCCAGTCTCCACCAGCCATTTGTTCCATGAAATGTCACACTGTAACAGGATAATTGGAGGGTTTGGATAAGCTGGGGAGGGGATACGGGCTTTTCCTAAGGAAGATAAAAGCAGAGAGGCAGCTCTCGGCACTAAGCTGGCTGCCCTGCTTCTTCCAAAATAGGGCCTCTCATATGCGGAAGCAGAAATCTAAACCTCCTTAAATCCCCTCGAATGTTTTGAATAGAACAAACATGTATTTCATGAAAGAAACACATTCTAAGAGATCACAGCAATAGGCACAGCAGCTGCTTGGTCACCTAAGTGCTTTTGGAAAAGGAAAAGAGCTATTCAGCATTAAAGATTCAGGAATGTCTGTTGACATATTAAGGAAACAACCTCAGGGGACAGCTGACAAGGCTCCAGGAAGCATCACCAAGGGAACAGTGACGCAAAGGCGACCGTTCTCAGAGTCTGGCAGGCTGCCAGGCTCCCTGGCCTGACGGCTGATGTCATGCTAATTTCTATATGGGTTAGCCTTGCTGGGATGTCAACTCTGGTGGCTCCGCCAGCTGCAATCAATACAGGCTCCTTCTACAGAATAAAGTAGAGGGGGAATATACACACATACATACATACACACACAAACATACACACACATACATGGAGAGAGAGAGACAGAGAGAAAACCCTAGGCCCTGGTGCACTGAAATCCTACACGTTGTGCCAAAGACAGGGAAGGAAAAGGAAGGAGGTTTCTCTTGAAGAAGCACCTTAACCCAGTCAGGTGCCTCCCTGCCAAGTAAGTCCAGTTGTCTGTGAACGATGTTGCTCTTTATCATACTCACTTTTTTGAGTGTAACTCAAGGATGGGCCTAATTCCCAGCTGAGCTAAATGATGATGGAAGAAAACAGAAGACATTCGGTGGGAATGTGAATATAATGATTTTTTCATTATTGAATAAATGGGCTGATTCCTTTTAAACCTATGCATGAAAGATCGTTTTTAAAATTTCTTTTTTCAAGACCATAGCTTTTCAATTATTTTAGAATAAATAAGAATAATAATTATGCAAATTTTTATCAGTCGAGGATTGAATGCTTATGCTGAGTGTCCTCCATAATGTGTGGAGGGCCCTTCATCAGGGAGTGATGAAGAAGAGCCCATTTTATTTTGTTTTATTTTCTTAATCCTCACCAGAGGATATGCTTTCATTGGTTTTTAGAGAGAGAGGAAAGGAGACAGAGAGAGACTGAGAGGGAGGAACATCCATACCAGAGAAACATTGATTGGTTGCCTCCTGTACGTGCCCCGACAGTGGATTGAACCAGCAACCTAGGTAAGTGCCCTGACTGGGATCTGAACCCACAAGCTTTTGGTGTACAGGAGGGTGCTCCAACTAACTGAGCCACCTGGCCAGGGCAAGAAGAACTAATTTTAAACACTCACTCCCATGATGCATATTCTTATTTGTTTACTACAAGATACTTAGGAGGAAGGAAGCGACATTGTCAGAACACAGAAGGCCAACAGCAAAAGCATCCGGGGTTCTGAGCTGTCAGAGTATAAATAAACAAATCCAAATAGTTTTCAAAGAGGCCAAGGGGTGGGGAGAGAGGAAGAATGAATGCCAGCAGAGATGGTGGCAGACTCGTTTCTCACGAGGACAGTGAACTGAAGATAACAACGAGGTCATGGCACTTAGCTAAGTGGATGGAGCCCGCAAGGAGGGCACTGATGTGATAAAAATGATACATTGTTAGGCTTCAAATATTTTAAGCACTTCTAAGGTAGGTTTTTCTCTCTCTTTTTCTCAACCGGAAGGAAGTTTAAGCTTCAGAGAGTCTCTAAACCATTTGAATTGATATGAAAAGTTGATGGGTATGTTTCTATTTTTGTGGGAGGTGGGCGTCTAGCTTTCATTAAATTCTCAAAGGGATCCCAGAGCCCCCCACCCCAAGGTTAAAACTGGTGAATTCTAAGGAGTTAAAGGTCCTTTAGAAATTTGATCTCCAGTGTCCTCCGCCTGCCAGTGAGATAATTTATTTACAGGTAGGAATGGAGAGGCTCAGCTTGCTCGCCCAAGGTCAGTGAAGCAACCGGTCTGGTCCACTACGACCTGTGACTGGAGATCAGAGAGCCTCCTTGCAGGAGTTTCTGGGCACGCCCATTTTTCGGGATTGTCCTCTGAGAAGGTGCTCACAGGGAAGGGCTGGCAGGCGCTGGGTTCCATTTCAGCTCAGCTGACACACCCTGCTCTGCATCCTCACCCCCTGCCCTCCCACACTCCTGCTGCCCAAGTCTCATGGAAACAAGGGCAAGGCTAGGCAGATGGCTCCACCCCAGCACTTTAACATCTTAACAGTGTCCCATAGAGTGTCACTTTAGTATCACCTTTCTCTGATAAGGCAAAGTTTACTTTGGAATCTTGAAACACTTTATATCTGGTGGAAAGGATACAGAACAGGAAAACAGGGAACACAGATAGGAAGGAACTTCCCAACATTGTCGAAAATAGGATGCAGATTCAGTCCTCAACTCACAGCCTGGGCTGTTCAGCTCCGGTGTGGATCCCTGAGCCCGGTCCCCGGGCAGAGGCCAGGGACAGGCAGTGGAGGAGAGAACACGCCCGCTTCGGCAGGAGCTGAGGAAAGACAGCAGACTCGAAGGCGTGAGAATGGGCATTTTGTTTCTTCTCTGAAACACTCATATTCAACGTCATTTTTATAGCTATAAAATAATACTTGTTCCTTGCAGAAAATTTAGAAAAAACAAAAGTAAAAGGAAGAGGAAAGAAGAGAAATCTCTGTGATCCATCTCTCCCAGGTATTCTCCTAAAGGAACACATGTCCGGTTGCTAGGAGCCCCCCCACCCCCACCCCGCCCTGGTGTTTCTAACTGTGAACCTGAAGTCACAAGCTCGGTTGCTTGGCAAGAAAATATGAACGATAAAAACCATTCTTGCCTGCCTCCCAGGGCTGTCACCTGACTGGAGTAAGATTATGGATTTGAAAATGAGAAGACTCACTTATGTAACATCTATGTTACGGATGCAGGGGGTTGGGCCATTACCCTTAGAGATTGTCCTGCTACTGTCACCCTCACAGCTGCTACAATGATCTGCTTACAAACACTGTGTCTCAAGCTTATTCCTGCTTTGGAACTCTCCACAGATCCCTATGGCCTATCACTGAAATCATAGTGTCCCTGGTCGATGTTCCTCAGTTCAGAACTCAGTCCTGCCTTAAATGCCACACACTGTGATATTTCACACCAGTTCTATTTCATCCAAGTAAATCTTAATGTCATTCACACCCATATTGCTTGGTTTATGTTCTGGAACTTTCTATATGCCTCCTCCCCTATAGGACATGTTAGCCCACCTTAAAATGCAGATCACTTCAAATGCTTCATTTCAGACCATTTTCACCAAAAGGCCACACACTGGGGGAGTTGGGGTACCCTATTCAGAGATCACGTTATAGGCAATAATCATGTGGCATGCCACTTAAATTTACAGCCATCTTGTGATTTTCCTTTTGGAAATTGTTATCATCATTCTCTACATCCTTTTCTAAAATGCTTAAAAAAACAGATTTTGCACAACACAGGAGATGAACATTCTTTGTTGTGTATGAATTTGCTAAGAAAGGGGGTGTACCACCGCTGATATTTTTCCCACATATCCTTCTCCATTCGCCACGCACTGACTGCATGTTACAAATACGCGGTGTATTTGGAGATATACTGTTTACCTATCTCGAGTGTATTTTATTGAAGGCATGCCGACAATACAGCACCAGTTTGCCCCCGTGACTTTCAAACATAAGATCCCTCATGTAAAGAGTCCAGGGAAGTCCGAAGTCCAGACCAGGCAGAGACACAGGCTGTTCCATTTCCTGTTTCTCCCTTTGCCATGACCAAATGAGTCCCTGTGTCATGCCTAAGTTGTGCTTCCAGCATTCCATACCCAAAGACATCTCGGGCGTGTGACTCAGAGCACTGTGGCTCACTCGGATTGCATCATGTTCCAGCATGCCTGTTGAACTCAACACGGGAAGACCCGAGAAGTAACCAGCGGGTTCCCTCATCACAGGAATGCACTTTCTGACGAGTCAGCAACTTTGTGTGGAGAGAATGCTGTTGGAACACTTCTGAGAACTGCAGGCTCTGAGGTGTTCGAGTCATCAATTGAGCCAGCTTCCACGCCATTCAAAGTGCCTGTTGCTTTCCATATAGACGGTCACAGCCTTGGGCTGAGGTTCAGAACCCAGGAGAGAATTTAGAACCAGCCCAGCCTTGTGTCTGCATGGGGAGGCCTCGGGCGCAGAGTTTAAATACCAGTTCTTCAAAAAACCAAAATTGTTTATTCTTTCTCAGTCAACAAAAATAAGGTGATGGTTAAACAAAGAAAATGAGTCGATGTTCTTTTCTTTTTATATTATCTTTTTTTTAAATGCATCTGTCCATTTCCTTTAAATAAGGGCAAAATCAGCCTAGGAAACCCATACTTCAGATCTCGTATTTTCAACAGACATAACCATCCCAATGACAAACACTATCATTACACTATTATTATTTATTCCATGCTTATTTCCTGCATTAATCTGATCTTAACACAGCACCATCAGACTTCCCTGCAGGAGGGAGGCCTGCTCGGCGGCATCTCCTCACAGCATCCCCAAGCCTGGGCTGTGCTGCTCTGTTCAGAGCAGCTGCATGGCCCCGGCTGAGTGGGAATTCTCACGTGACCGAGGAGGGCGCAGACTCCCCTTGATCTCACTTCCTCTGTGTCCTATGCACAGATGCACAGGGGGCTCTGCAAGTCAGCTCCGGAGGCTCCACAAGAGATTGTTGACCTAGAATTCAACTTCGGGGTAAAACTTTGAAGGAACTTTGCAAGGGGCTCTCTCTCTCTATCACACACACGTGCACATAAAATGCACTCCCCTCCCCCCATTTATGGGAGAGATTTGGGCTACCTCTCAAGCTAGCCTTGTTGGTTGTCACTGAGAAAAAAACAAAACAAAACTCTTGGCTATGTGACCACATGTCCACCTTTGGAGATAGCAGCATATGATTGACCACTGGTTCCTTGGCGATCTGTGTTGGGACAATGAAACCTCTGTGCCCATGGTTTGTCCTTTCAAAGCCCTTGGCCCACTGTCTCATTTTGCCCAGCCTACAGCCCTGCGAGGGCTGGACTGTAGGCACCATTGCTCCTGCCCTCTGCAGTGGGCGAGCTCACGCACATCCATCTCAGGGACAGACTGGAACTGAGGGAAGCTGAGGTTTCAGTTTCCCAGCTCACTTTCCTCTCTTTTAGCCCTTGTGCTGTTTTGGCTGTTGCCTATCCACACTTCCCTCCACCCCAACCTACTAAGGGAAAAAAAAGGACTTTTTCCAGAGTGTGCTCTGGAAGAGACTCTGTATCTTCAAAACATGAATTAATTTGCAATCATTAAATTCTCAACACCTATCAATTATTTTTCTATTGTGTGCCTATTGTTCTTCTAAACATAATGACAGATCAAAAAAATCTCTAAGACTGCCTTCCAAGCCACAAGTAGCTTATTGTGGTGGGCAGATTCCCAGGCAACCCCAGTACCCCACGTTCACATCAAAGGTGATAGGATATCATTCCTGCAATTTCATTATGTAATGTGGCAAAGGTGAAGGGATTTTGCAGATGTAATTAAGATCTCCAATCAGTTGTCATTAAGTTAATCAAAAGACACATTAGCCTGGGTGGGTCTGACCTAATCAGATGAGCCCTTTAGAAGAAGGTCAAGAGGGCAGAGACTCCACGCAGCAGGTCTCTCTCCCTTAAGATGCAAAGTGCCAGGACAGCTGCAGCTTCAGAGAAATGAGTTCTTCCTTGGGAGCCTGGGAGGGGACCTGGAGCCTCCCTGAGATCCCAGCTCCACTGACACTCTGTGGTCCCCTGGGGCCCTATGCAGAGGGTCCAGCTGACTTGCTGAAGCTCTGAGATAATAAGTGGGTGTGTTTTTAAGGTGCTAAGTCTGTGGATATTTGTTACTCAGCAATAAAAGACAAATATACTTGCCCTGACTGGTGTGGCTCACTGGGTTGGGTGTTGTCTTGCTAAGCGAAAAGTGACTGGTTTGATTCCTGGTCAGAGCACATGCCTGGGTTGTGGGCCAGGTTCCCTGTTGGGGCACATGTGAGAGGTAACCTACTGATGTTTCTCTCCCCCTCTTTCTCCCTCCCTTCCCCTCTCTAAAAGTAAATAAATAAAAATCTTACAAAAAATTTAAAAAACACATATACTTATGATCTAGGAAGGAGCTACTATTCAGTTTGTCGTGTCTAAGATTTGTTAAAAATACTTTCACTTCTTGGAGTATTACATCAATATGATATGAAGGTGACATGTAGCCCTAATAATTATTACACTGTGGTAATAAAACCAGTCTCGTTATTTAGAAACAACAGTGACAGCCACATTTGGCGCTCTCTTTCCTTCCTTCCAGTAGGAAGGTCCTGTGCTAACATCAGCAGTCACATTTAGGAGCATCAGATAACCATTCTGAGGTGGCATCTTTAATTTCTCTCCAGCTGCAGCCGCCACCTTGGACAGGAGGAGCTGGGTTCTGCACCGAATGCCAGGAAAAGCTTCCTCCAGGACTTCAGGCGGGGCCCACAACCACTCCACACCTGTGAACTCCCCGGGGTGGTGCCTGCCACCCAGCCTGTGTCCTCGGTGACACAGCAAGCCTACCCCAGGGACTCAGCACATGTCACACATACAAAAGTGGCATCAGCCCTGGGAAATAATCGTCAACTTAAAAATGTAGGGTGAAGTGGTTTGTCTGTCAGTGCTGACTGGGGGCTGTGACCCGAACGCTTAAATTTCAGTGACCCTTACTTAGGTTAACGTATTACTAAAATGTGGCATTTCCTTGTGGTGGTTGTGATGGTTAGTGAGTAGGAAGGTGGGGGTGACCTGAAAGCCCCAGCTGGGTGGAGGGCAACTCAGGCCCACTCGCGGATGTCCCGATCCATGGGGGGCACCAAGCCAGTAACATGATACAGCATGCAATGGAGCTCACAGGCAGGCGCAGAGGAGACTATGTGCTTCTGAGTTTGCCCCCATGGGGACCCCTTTTGACAACAAATGCAAAAATGACATTAATGAAATAGGATGGGGTGAGAATCAACAGGCCAGAGCCTCAGGCAGTGGCCCTGGGGAAGCTGACGGGACCCCAAAATAGGCCTCAGCACCTGCCACCGACTGTGCGAACTTGGTTGGGTCGCTTAGCCCATCCAAGCCTTGCTTCCCTCCAGTGAAACCTAGGGAGATGTAGTGGACCTGCCTCCTGGGAAGATGGGGACAGGGCCACCGTGAGAAGGAAGGAGGAGAATTTACACCGGCATGCCAGAGGTGGCCAGTGCTCTGCAGACATTTACAGTTATGATTCACAGAGGTAACCCTAGAAGGTAAACGACAGGGGTGACAGGTCAGATGTCACAATGTCTGGGGAATGCTTCACAACTTGACTCGTATTCCAGAAAAGTCCCACACTCCTCCTCATGACCTCACGGGCAGCAGCGCTGGTGGTTTGAACAGCGGGTGGGCACACAGGCTGGGGCTGGGTGCGCAAAGCCGCCGCTGCTGTGCCGCCCACCCGTGGTCGCTGGTAGTACCTGGTCTGGCAGTGGTGTTGGCCAGGCTCTCTTTCCTGTCACTCCTGTCTTCCCTTTGTCACCCCACCCCGCCAAGGCTCCAGTCTCCCTGTGCAGTGGCCCGACGGCAGCCTTCTGTGTGCCTTGTTCTCCGCGCTTCTGTTGTGGCTGGACCCCCCTAATTTACAAGGCCCTGAGTGTCCTCCATCCTGGGAGTGGAGGCACGACAGAAGTCTGGGCAGGGCTTGCAGGCTGCTAGGTGGCCGTGCTGACTGGGCAGCTGAGAGGAAAAGCCCTCCGATTATCTGAATTTAAAATCCCCAAAGGATGGTCAGAGTGGAGAAAACAACACCAGGAATGTGGGACTGTCGGCGCCTCGCGCACATGGGGTCGGAGACAGACCCCGGCCTCCCTGGGAAGGGGCGGGATCCTTTCTGGCTGACATCCCTGATCTGTGTTTCCTACAATTCTGCAACAAAGATCCAGGAACAAGAGAAAAGGAAACTGAGAAAATGTGTCCTGTGATCCAAATTCAAGCCAAGAACAGGACAGACAATGTGAGCCAAACAGAAATGAGGCCAAGAGTGCTTTCTTGGGGCCCCAGCTTTTTTTTTTTTTTTTCTCCCCTAACTGCCCAAACCTGTTTAACTGCTTAGTGTGAACCATAGTTCTGGGATACAGTTTGCAAGGGGAAGGGAATTTAATTAGCTCCAGCACCTTCTCCTTCAATCTTAGGTCAATGGAGGCAAGTGGCACATTATCAGTGATTGTGGCCCAATGAGCTTGGAAAGAAAGGGAAGAGAACAGAAGGGAGGGAAGGAGAGAGAGAGAGGAAGGCAGACAGGGAGAAGCAGGTGACATGCTTTCATTTGGGGTTATACTGAGCGAGGTCCCCCTATGTCAGCTGCAGAAAGCAACCCCAATAAAAGCCCAGATTGCATTGTGTGAGGGCCTGGGCCGCTTCCACCCACACTCTCTATACCACATTCACAGTAATTTAGGAATAAATTTCTAAATTAGGACTTGAAAGGTGCTAACAACCACCCACATTTGTATACTGCTTCACAGTCTGCAGAGCAAGGCCGTGATTATTGTTACATTGGATTCTTCACGACTTTGCTACGAGGAGGTTGTTACTGTAGCCCTTGCTTATGAGGAGGTTGTTACTGTAGCATTTCATAAGTGAGGATGCTGCTGAGACCTGAGAGGAAGCCACCTGAAGGAGGTCACAAGGTTTCCAGTGTCCAGGACAGAGCCTGACACCCAATCTCAGGACTTTCCCCAAACCCTGGGAAAATGGCAACAAGCAAACACATAGAGGGAAACTGAGGCACAGACTAACTTAGCAAGTTGGCTGAGTCACACAGATGAGACCACTAGCTCTTAGTCAGAACACTTTAGCATTTCAAATTACTAGAATTGACACAATTATATAAGATAAGAAAGACCTCCAGGAAGTGAAGGGTGGGGAGCCACCTTCCCACCCTCATGGAAAAGGCTGAGGACCGGGAAAGCAGAACACCCAACAGAAACCAGGAGGGGCCAGCTGTACCTTCTAGCTTATCATGGGCCAGGACAGTGGCCTGTGTTCTGTGAAGCATCCCGGCGCTTCGGGGAAGAAAGTGCTGCTCAGGCCTTGGAGAGCAGCCCTGAGCAACCCAGTGCATCCGAACTGCAGGAGGGGGCAAGTCCCCACTGGGCACCAGAAATGGAATGGTGCAAACCTAAGTCCCGGACCAGAGCGAAGCCTGGGCAGAGCCAGGATCTGATGCCCAGGGCCAGCCAGTCTGTCCCTGGCTTTCACTGACCCCTTGGGGCACACCCTTCTGCTCTTGAAAATGCCAGACTGGCTGGCAGGCCTGGAGGACCCGAGACCGGGTAAGTCACCCCTCCCAGCTGGTGGCAGGCTTGGGCTGGGAGAAGCATGTTCTGCCCACAGGTTTGCTTCCCCCATCACCAGCCCCCCTCATTGAAATCCTGCAGCAAGGCCCAAATCCAAACTACTGGGCATGCCGAGTGGAGGGTGTATGTTTTTACTCTTCCAAGTTCTTCGGCTGCATTTCACTGTTTTTCCTCTCTAGACATTAGGCCGTCCCCATGATGTGAGATACCCCTCTTTTCTAGAATTTCCAGGAAGCACAACTGCCTCCCACGTGTTAGATTTAATGTAATTCAAACCAAAGTTTGAGGCTATTTTTCCAAATTCAGGAAAAATTGTGAGCTTGGCAACCCAAATGGAAAGAGACAAAAAAAAAAAAAAATGGTAGTGGATTTTTAGGGTGTTTTTCTCATTTTGGTTGTGTGTGTATGTTTCAAAAAGTGTATAGAGAATTCAGCTCAAAAAGCGACTACTTGGAAAGATAGAAACTCGTGTAATTCATGTTGTGTATAATGGATTTGGCAGGCCCAAGCACAGAAATTTCCAGAAGTGTTTGCGTGGCAGCAGTTCTTAGCCAATTCACATTTTTTAGCTGTCCTGGCCAGCTGCCCGGCCTACAGAAAAAGTCCTGTATCTCCACAAGTTTGGCTGGCCTCTCTGATGAGTTTCCAAACTGCATGGCAACATTGGATGAGCTTATTTTTAAGTGCCAAAAAAACTCCTGCTACTTATATTGTTACTAAATACCAGATGTGCTTAATAAAGAGCACACAGAGCCAAACCGAGAGTAATCAAATAACCTATCATTAACATTTTCTAAAAACAAAAAATGCAATTGGAACACCAGATTACTGTTTTTCTTTGTTTGCTTCACGCCCTATTACTGGAACCCCTAGGGTGATGGGAACGGGATTGGGGTGGAGAGGCCAGCTCTGGCAGCGAGGGAGACGCTGTTTACAGTCACACCCTGCACATCTGAGCCATGTGTGAGAAAGTCAGGGCCAGCAGATTACCCCCTGCCCCGCTCACAGCCCCCTCCAGGGGAGGGGCTCTGCAGGCCGGGGATTTCACCACACTGGAAAGCCCTGAAAAGTTGAGATGCACTTGGATTTGACCTCAAAGGAGAGCCATGTAGAGGGGATGGAGGGAAGGGTGAGGTGGGCTTGGCAGATTAGAAGATGTGTGAGAGTTGGAGGCTGCACCTCTGCAGCTGGAAGGGGCAGAGGCATTCTGGAAGGCTCCGAGAGACTCCAGGGTGCAGTGCAGCTCCGTCAGAGCCCTGGCTCCACTTCCCTCGGTGGGCTGTAAAGGGTTTCTTAATACAAAACCTCCAATTCCGTTTCCTCCGCCCTCATCGCTATAATTCGTTCTTCCTTCCCTTTCTCCCTCTCTTCCTTCCTTCCTTCTTTCCCTTTTTCTTTACTTCCTTTTTTCTCTTTCTTGTAGTTTTCTGGGAATCCAGTGGGAAGAAAACTGTGGCTGGCAGAGTCTGTCCTTGTGCTCTCTTCAAGGTTGCACCTCCTTCCTACCCCACACCTTGGTAACTAGAATCTCCAAGCCTCTATGCCTTGTACTTTTCCTAGTCCCTTCCCCAGACTCAGAGTTGAAAAGACCATTCCTCTCACCAAGAGGTCAGAGCCCCCGATAGGTGGCCAGCCTAGGGTGAGGGGTGATTAGAGGCAGAGATAAATACAGCAATGTGAAATTTTACAGATGGAGGCGGAACCTCACCATAAGAAATTGGAGAATTAATAACTGTTCTGAAAATATTTGTTACCTGCCTTAAGACAACTCTATAAATATAGGAATACATGAGTCAACCCTGGAGAGTTGTTTTGAGAAAACTGTGACTAAAAATGCCTGATGCTCCAACCGTGCCTTCAACACCATGTGCAAGCCAGACTCAGCGAGGAGACAGCAGCGTCACTCTGTCATGTGGAGCCACTAGGTAGGCAGACCATGAGCTGGGTCTGACCAGCAGGGAAACGCTCCGGAAATGCTCAAGTGGCTGTGAAAGTGAAAAAACATGGGGCTGATTCTATTTTGAAGTTTCCTTCTAACTATGGCCACAGGCATCTCACACCTCGGATGTGTTCCTGAAGAGTCGGTGTGGATCCACACGCTACCTGGAATTATGCTGTGAATGTTCTCTGGACACCCCTGACTTGGAGGACACACTGTCCGTGAAGAAGCCACAGAGAGAGTCCGACCCTGGCTGGACTTGGCTCTGCCCGGTTCGGATGCCCCTCTGCCCCGGCCCCGCTGGGCCTTGGAGGATGCGGTCAGCAGGCACAGTGCTGCACTTCCATTGTCCAGTCACAGGAGGAAAGGGCCAGTCCCTGAGAAGGGTCAAGAGCGGGCTGTTTTGTTCTCCAGCAGCAAAACAGGGAGGCCACAGGAAACCACCCAAATGACAAGCTCTGCTGAGGGCAAGCGAAGGCTGAGCCTGAAAACAAAAGTAGAGAGCTGTCTCCTTGGAGCTGTTTATATTGCATAACTCAGATAAACACAGCCATGCATGGACCATCCCTGGCGGGGGCCAGGGCAGGCCGAGGGCGTCTGCTCCAGCCTCTGGTCAGAGGGGGCTTCTTTCAAACAACAGCAGTAATAACACACGGGGACCCAATTCAGCAGGATATCCTGAACACAGGCCACAGGGAGGAGCCCTTCTAGGGCGGGTGAGGCACCTCTCTTTTCTCTAGTTAAGGAAATAAGTCCTTATCAGAGTGATGAGAGGAAGCAAAGCTGACACCAGAACGGTTACTTCCATTTGCAGAGGAGGGGACCCCTGTTGCCGGAGAGCCCGGCAGGAGCACTGAGCTGTCCCGGGGGTGGGGGGGCAGTACGGACAGGGGCAGCAGCTGGGTTTCTGGATTCCAGCCCCTCCTCAGCTGGGCCAGGCAGGGGACAGCCTCTGGGAACCACAGACAGTTGACATGGAGTCTGTGTGAAGAATGAAAGTATAAAAGCTACCAACTCAGTAAATGAGCCCAGGCCCAGAGGCCCCACGAAATTACAGCCCTGAAATTGAGAGCAGGCGAGAACCTTCTGAAACATCCTTGCTCATCAGCAGCCTGTGTCTCCTGGGACAGCAAGCCCTGTGGTCTGCCAGGGGACGAGAATAGAAATAAAAATTGAGAACACAGCCTCGCATGGGCTGATGGCATCGGTTGCCAACAGCTGCCCATTAGTAGGCTATGAGGACATGCGAGGGGACATTCTCTCTACAAGGCTGTGTTTAAAAATATATCTTGTTTCAGAGCTCACCAGGGAGGGGCTGGGGAGGCGCTCATCACCCTGTGACTCACTGCAATCACCCGCCCTTGGAGCCAGCCCCTGGGGACAGGGAGCCCTCCACCCTGCTCTGAGCACATTCCAGTTTTAGACCATGGCTCTGAAAGTTGCCCTCCAAGTTCTTCCTCCCCAGTGCACTTGCTGGACACATGAAGGGCCAGGGGGGCGGGGATGGTGGCTCAGGGACACACTGCCCTGACCCCCTTATGCCGTGGCTGTGTCCCTAAAGACTGTTGTGTCTCCCTTCCCCTATTCTCAAAGGAGGACTAGGGCTCCCACCCCCCTCGAGAGCACGTAGAGGAGGAACAGCTAATGGAAGTGACTTAAAGCTCTTGGCAAACATAAAAGGTCAAGATTAGGTGCTGAGCGATGGCTCCCTCTCCCACCCTACCTGACACACTCCCGAAGTGTCCCTCTGAAACGCTCTGCTGACAGACTGCCCTGGGGCTGTGCCAAAGTGGGGGTTTGCCGCTGCAGGAACCACTGAGGTGCAGGCGTGTCTGAACGTGTGCCCGGGTGGAATACATCAGGTGACAAGCTGGAGAGGCTGAGAGGCTGCCAGGTTCCACCCATGGGCCCCCAGGGCTTGGCACCCCTTTCCCGAAGGAGGTGGATGTGAACAGATCAACATGGTAGGGTCAAGTTCAAGTCTGCGTGAATGAAACCCTGGGGACTCCTTCTCAAAAAACAACTGGGACAGTGTGGCAGCTGTGTAAGGCTCTCACCGGAAAGGGTCCCTGAGGGACCTCCCAGGGGGTGCTGTGCATGCGGGAGGCTGTGGGGAGGCTGTGGGGAGCCACCCGGTGGACAGAGAGCGGGGGTGGGGCAGCCAGGCCCAGGTGAGCTCCAATTAGTCAGTGGTCACAAGCAGCTGCAGGTGTGAAATCAGCAGTAGCAATGAAGGTGACAAAGGTAACAACGAATGTCACTGTGGGTGGTGGGGCCTCGAGGAACCCTCACCTGAACCCCCTGCCACATGGGAATCCACAGAGCTCCCTCACCTGTTTCTTTTTGGGTATTTTAAACAAAATGTAAATCAGGTTTTATGGTTGTCAGATATTTGTGGCTGCTTTAAAATCTGGTTTATTCGTAAGCAAATGGGTGGTGGGACATAAAGACCAGAAAGATGGGGAAAATATGTACCTGGAGGAGTGACACCATGGAGGTGAAAGGTGAAAGCAGCCACAGGACACCCCCAGGTGTGTGGGAGCCGCCACCTCTGAAGCAGCTGGATGAATGCCTTCTGCAGAAGCCCCTGGACTTGACTCCTGGCTTGGCCAATGCCTAGGCATGTGAACTGGGGCACGTCAGTTAACCTTTGTGAGATTCAGTGGCCTTGCCCATAAAGTGGAATTGATGACCTACCTGTCAGGATGCTTAGGGGCAGTCAAAGGAAGATGTAACCCCAGGTGGCGCAATCAATGTAAGCTGAAACAGCAAAATCTGAATCTGTATTATATGATGTGACCTCTTACCTCCAAGTGTGTTGAACCTCCTAGTCCCCTGGCGGGTGGAGTTCTGGAGGCCTCCTGCCTCACCCCCAGGAGCAGGGTCAGAACCCAGAAGTCAGCTGCTCCCTGCCTTCCCCAAAAGCTGTGACAGAGCCCAGCAGCCTCAGCACGCCCCCTGTAGCCAAAGAGCTGGCTGCAGTGGTGTGGGCTGTTGGTAGCTCACAGTTGACAGATTTGCCATTTCTCTTGGGCCTGCATGGCTCCCCGCTGCAGAGAGGCACACCCTCTCCCAGGCCCCAACCCCCAGGGGAAACAAGAGCCCAGAAGGAGCACAAACAGGAGGACCATGGGCACCAGGGAGAAGGAGGCTCATTATTTTCTTTCCAGACGAATCTCTAGGCTGCAGCCATGGCAGTGAGGCCCAGGACTGCAGGCAGCCCGTCTCACTGGGGCTGCCTCAACCTGCTCTGTGGAGAGTCAAGGCTTCCACTGTCACCTCTGTGCACCCTGCCCTTTCTTCGGTACTCACAGATGTGGCTCTTTGCAGCCTTTGGGTTCTGAGTCTCTTTGGTGCTGAAATCCAAGGTCACATGACATCGGGGTCCGAAGGAGCCTGCTGCCATCTGCACAGAGGGCAGAGCAGGGGCGGCACTGGCCCCGAGTTGGCCCTGTGGAGGTTTCTGGTGGTACCACACTTGGCAGATTTTTTATCCATACTCTTTATCGCCAGCCCGCCAGGCAAATGACAGCAGAATTGCAAGCTTGAACAGGCTTGTCTGACAGGCCAGCGCTCATCCTGGGCGCTGCTGCCTGCCTTTTAGAAAGGAACTCTGAGCAGAAGATGGTGATTTTGCACTGGTTCCTTGCTGTAATTTGCTTGGGGTTTTAAAACATCACGTTTCCATCACCCCCGCCGTGTGCAATGAGGGAGAAGATGGGCCACACGTGTGGCTAATGCATTATAATAGACACACACCAAGGCCCTGCTTAGCTCTGAAGCAGCAGCCCTCAGAACTGACCAGCAGGCTGAGGAATTCCACAAGGTACAAACAAGCACAGTAGAAGAATCTATAGCACCTCCCCAGCTCCTGCAGAAATAGCAGGCTGCTGTCTGAAGCCTTGTGTGGGGCAGCTCCATTATTCAAGCCCTTATTAGAATGTCTTCATCCCCCCACCCCCGCCCCCATATGAATTAGTTGGAGGTTTCACCCCAAAAGTAGGAGGGCCTGAATCCAGGATGGACCTATAAATACACTGAGGATCAGACAGGGTCCCGCTGAGCGTGAGATTCCTCTCGGATGAGCATGAGTGAATGCGTGTGAAGGCCGACAGGGAAAGAGCCTCCAGGCTGGCGCAGCTGGTACAGTGGTGCTGGGAAGGACAGAGGCCCATGGACAGCCTGCAGACATGGCTGTACCCCATTTGGCAGCAGGAAGGGACGACTCTCCCTGACCTGTAAGTCTGCCATGGACATGTCCCTGCAGCACCTGTCTGCACTTGCATGGAGGCCACACTGCCCAGCACCTGATCCTCCTTCCCCTGATGGCCTGTACTGCTTTGTGCGCAGTGAGTTCAACTATGGGTTTCGGCTGTGCGATGATGCAAAACTGATACTCAGGGGAAACCGTACTTGAAATTTTGAATTTCGATCTTTTCCTGGGCTAGTGATGTGCCTACGATACCCTGTCGTGGTGCTGGACAGCAGGGCAATCGAAGCTCCCCTTTCGCCACGGTCACCGACAGGTGCAGGGGTGTGCGAAATTTTGGCGTCTCTGGGCCACACTGGAAGAAGGAGAGTTGTCTTGGGCCACACATTAAATACACTGTGACACGTAATCACAAAAGAAAATCTCATCATGTTTTAAGTAAACTTATGATTTTGTAGTGGGCCTCATTCACAGCCTTCGTGGGCTGCATTGTGGCTTGTGGGCTGCAGGTTGGACACCCTGGGTGTATTTGCTGTGTCAGATAATCTTACCCAACTGTGGGCTGGTGTGAATGTTCTAGCACATGTAAGATGGGCTGGGCTAGGCTATGACATTAAGTAGGTGCATTTAATACATTTGTGATTTGTGATGGGCTTGTTGGGACATAACCCCGTTGTAAGTTGAGGAGCATCTGTACTATATCTTGTTCCTCATGGAGCTATAAATTCCTTGATGTCAGGAAGCCATCTCCAGCCCCTGGAGCTGTAGGCCCTGAAGCTCCTTCCCGGGGCTCAGCCCAAATCAGGACTCAGGGACTACCTGGAATAGATTAGAGATCCCCACATGGCCCTCATGGGGCTTCAAAAGTGCGGACAAGCTTGTACAAGGTCAGGCAGGGCACTTCCAGGTGAACAAACCCCAGTTTGTTCTTGGTGGGACATCAGGTTGTGGACAATCTATCCCACCTGCCTTTTGTACTTCCTGCCGTAGTTCCGTCCAGCTGAGCAGAACTGAATGCTGTCGGGCCTCTGTGCTCTGCCGGTGCTATTCCTTCTGCCAGGCTGCCTTTCCTTCCTTTCATCCATGGACTTGTCTTTTTAGTTCCAGGTCAGCCGACTCCTCCCCACGGACCTGTCACCCTGGGTGCACCCTGACACCTCACTCTGTGGGTCCAGTATATTTTCTGGAGGCCTGATGGGGAGGCTGGGCCGGCTGCATTGCCATTGGGTGGCACTGCCTGCTTGGCAATTGTGCCTTGTGCGTACCTGGGGGCCACCCGGACCCACCTTCCGCCTCACCTCCCAGCCCTCAGCCCTCAGCACATACCTGGCACTCAGGAAAGGTTTATCGAGTGGATGGGGTTTCCACCTTCGGCAGGTCTTGGGGAGGCAGCACTGGGGCCCAGTATGTAATGCAGGGACAGAGCAAAGGGGCCCTGCTGTGAGACAGGATGGATGATCCAGAGAGAAGGCCTGGAGCTGCTCCTGAGAAGCTGGGCAACCAGGGTCCACCTTAGGCATAATTTTTGGGAGGTGACGTTTGCTCTCCAGTCCCCCAAGCCCATTTTGAGAACTTGCTCCATTTGGGGGGTTTCTCTGTGTTTCATTTCCAAATCTGCACACAACCTTCTTCGCATAATCCCCAGAGCTCCACAAGGTCTGCGGAGGAGGACAGTGGGGTGGGGGTGTGCCACAGTGTGCTGCATGGGGGGGCCGGGAGATGGCGGCGTCAGCCCTGGAGTGGGGAGGCAGGAGAGAGGGTGATGATGAGGGTGAAACCCAGCGGGCTCTGGTCCCAGCCCATCCATGTGGAGCAGTGAGATCTGGCCTTCCAGAGGACCCAAGTGCGCAGTGTCCTTGCTGAGAGCCAGCGGTTACCCAGAGGAAGGATCCAGCCAAACCTCAGACACACCTACACTTGAGACAGCTCATTCACCTCCCCTTGGGGAGAGGACAGTTGTCACTGCTCAGGAGAGAGTTAATTTACGCTGAGGGATTCAAAGTCACAAGGAGACACGGTTATAGAACCTCGGCATCTCAGAGCCTGGGAGGGAGCTAACAGGTCAACTGGGCCCAGCACCCCTTATTTTAAGAATGAAAAATAAACCCAATTAAAACAAAGACTTTCACTCACCCACTGTTTCTATGCTGGAACCCCAAATGAATGCAAATTTGAAGATGAAATCAAAGAAAGGCTTTTTTAACCTACGACCAGTGTTCATTTGGTAGGATTTCTTACTGACTGAGTGGTTGAAGTCTGGGGTGTCCATACATCCATCTGTCCATCATTTTTCTGTCAGTCCATCCCTGCCTTCACCTAGTGCTCACCTGGTGAGAAACTGAGGCAGCCGCATGAAGATCACAGCTGCAGTTTGCTCCCGGTCTCTCCTCTGTCCCTGTTGTTTCTCCTCCCACCACAGCGAGCCTCGTGGTGGGGCATGGTGCACGTGTGGCCATGTGACAAAGGCTGGGGGTGGCCAGTGCCACAGCGGTGCTTTTGAAACTTTCCAAGCCACCCACACACCTGTGGTGGCTGTCACCAGCCAGGACAGCCTGGCAGAGCACCTGATGAAAGGGAACTTAGTGAAGGTACCTAAAATAACAAAGGGTCGAAAACGAACCCTTCTCTTGTCCTCACAGCACCTTCCAGTGGCGGAACAGGGGGTGCGTGGATACAGCTGAAGACAAAGAAGTATAAATAGGCCCCACTGGAAACTACCAGGCCAGGAAGACCAGCCACCTGGCTTCTGCTGGGGGTCACCGAGTGCGTTCGATGTTACAGTTCATTGGGAGAGGGACTGGGTGAATCTGTGATCAATAATGATGTTCCTTTTTACAGGAGCTAAGATAAGGGTAATTAAATCTTGGGCTCCAGGTCATATAAACTGATCTCTACAGAAGGGCAAGAATTAATTTAATTCCACAGGCACAACCCCTCCCAACCCTCCAACAGCATTGTGGGATCACAGACCAGGTGCATGACAGGAAGACCAAGGGAAAGCAGACAGATTTGTTCCAAGCACCAGGTATTAACCACCACGCCAATCAGGAGCTCAAACTCTGTGGGCCTCAAGGTGGATGCAGTGCAGCAAATCCAGAGCTTCATTCGGCTTTTCCCCACACTTGGTTTATTACATACAATCTGCGCAGGGGCTGTTCTCACACTTAATGGCAGTCCTGAATCACTATCTATTTCCCATCTTTGCCTGCAAAACAGCAACCTCGAGCTAGAGCTTGCCATCAATACCATGCCCCATAAAGCCACTGCCCTATAGATTCGCCTTTTTGTGCGTGTGTGTCTGATTCACTAGCGCCTTGGCAGCCTGCCAGGCTCTGGGAGAGGAAAAAACCATCCTGAGCATCCCAACAGCCTCATTTTGATCTGTGATACCCAGCAACTCATTTCCACTTCACAGGCTCTGCTGTGAAAGACAAATCCCAGACGCGGAAGGGGCGGGAGGAGTGGAGGGCCAGGGCCAGCTGGGAGGAAGGGTGGTGGAGGAGGGTGAGGGAGGGAAGATGAAAGCAGAAAAGGGCCACGTTTATTAAGCTGTTTTTCTTTTGGTGAAAAGAAGCATTTATCAGTGATTTCATAGATCATGTGAGAGGTGGCTTCCTGCCAATTTCCAAGAATGCAAACAACCCGCTGACATCATATGTTAAAAATAGCCCAGGTTTTGCTTTAGGTGAATAAATAACCCCAGGAAAGGACCAGCTTCTCTTCAATTAGATGTTTATTATGATCAGACTGTCAGGCTTGTTTAATCAGTAAAACCATGCTCAGTTTCAAGGAGAAACGGGGTGCAGAGAACCCCTCAAACAATTTCAGGAGGTGGCCCAGGGCGCCCCATTCCCATTGCCCCCCCTGGATGGCTCTGGTGGGGGGAGTGTGATTTGGTTGTCATGGGTGTTCAAAGCTGTGGTGTATGTGTGTATGTTTCATGTCCTCACAAATAAGGAAAGGTCACTAAACCACCACCACAGGCTCAGGTGTGGTCACGAACTTTTCCTGAGGCCGGGGCAGAGGTGAGAGGCAGCCGGAGCGAGCGTGGGATGAGGGCTGTGGTACAGACGGTCACTGCACTGCTGAATTCTGCAGGCTGCAGGCCCTCAGCTGAGGATGCTCCTCTAATGGCGACTGGGCAGCCTCACCCTGCAGCTCCAGGCCTCTGTGGCTTTGATTCCACCCCCTGCCCCAGCTTTTGCGTTCAGCACGTTGTGTCGAAGTCACCTGAAGAATTAAGATTTGTAATGAGACCTGAGACTTCTGCCTTGTGGCCCCACACTATCCTCTTCCCTGTTCAGCCCCAGGCTCACGTGGAGGAGGGGGAGCCATCCTCAAGGGCTTGGAGGTACTTAGAGGAAGGGGTAGCTGGAGGGAGGAAGAAAGGACAAGAAAATTAGTGCAGGGAGATAAGGAGCCTGAGAATCAAAATAGCTACTGGAAGGTGTTGGATCCCTACTCACATCTGCAAGATTTCTCTTCATAGTCAGGGATACAATAGAGGTGGTTACTATGGAAACGGGTGTAAAGGCAGCACAGAGAAAGGAGAGGGCTGGATATAAAGAGGAAAGAGGAAAAGGCACAAAACACTTTTAAACCATCAAAGAGGAATACTATGGCACTTCTCCTCTCCTGCAGGGAAAGAAAGTCATTGAGCCCAGAGAATCTTGAATGCTTCCATCCTGGGAGGGGCAGGGACTCTCAGATGTTATAATCCTTCCCCCACCAGCCTGGCCATGGAACCCACTTTCCTGCAGCTCACACAGAAAAAGCATTTCCAGGTTGCTCAGGGGGGCGAAATATGCAGGAGACTGCATGCCCCGCAGGGTTTGGCCATGGCTTTCGGAATGACCTTGGAGAGCAGGTCATTTTTTTGGTTGTTCATCACCTACCCTCCTCCCAGAGAGGAATGACAAAGCACTTTGCTCAAGAAAGAAGACAAAGTGCTGTTTAAGGCAGAGACATTACCGAGAGAGCTCCAAGAGCTCCAAGTTCCCCAGGCAAGATGTGTGATCTCAGCCAGTGCCCTGAGCGCATCCTGGTGGGGCCAGGACAGGCCCGAGCTGCATTTGTACCTAGCCAGCTTCACTTTGCTCAGTGTGGGTATTAATGAGATGAAAACCTTTTCTCGGCCTGACAAGTCACTCGTCTTTCATCCGGGGCTTAGAGACACAGGCCTTCAGAATCTGTGTGTGCCGATAGAATGGGGTGTGAGCCACAGACGTCACTCACACTTTTCCAGTGGCCACGTTAGAAGAGAAACAGACACAATGAGTTTTAATGCAGTTTATATCACCCCAATATATATAAAATATGATCATTTTGATATTTTATATCCTTTTTTCCTCACTAAATCTTTGAAAGCTGGAGTGTGTTTTACACTTAGAATACATTTCAGGGACTCATAGTCATGTGTGGCTAGTGGCTGCTGTATTGGGCAGCGCTGCTCTAGAATTTTCCATCAGAGACGTGAGAAATACAAAGTAGGACCAGAAAACAGGTCTGTTAGCTCAGACGCTGATTCTAACTGCTTGCCCATGTCACCGTGGAAGCAATAACACACACACACACACACACACACACACACACACACACACAGAGCAGATGGTTGGTCTTAGTGTTCCTCCTTGCAGTTGAACAGTGACCGGCCTCTAATGAAGATGAAGAATTTCCATTGAGCAGCCTCAGTCCCTGGTCCAGGGAAATTAGACAGACCAAGATCAAGCCACACGACTGCCCCCCTTCTGAGACAGTTTCTGAACCTTCCCGACTTTTCCTCAATTGTGAAATGGGACTCCTGTTAAGTCACACAGTTGCTTATTTTAGGATTAAAAAATAAACTGCCTAACGCTGTGTCTGGCATATGACAGGCACATTCACTCAAAGCACTCAGGCATTTATGGAGCACCTACTGTGTGCAAAGCACCGCTCTAGACACAAAGATGCCAGGACAGGTCCCTTTCATCTAGAAGCCTGGGTCTAGAGGAAGAGAAGGACAGTCTCCACTGACAGGAGTGAGGGCAGCAGCAGATCTGTGCAGAGCACAAGGAGAGCCTGAGAAGAGCCCTAACTCAGCTGGGAGGCTGCGAGGACCGCAGACAGGGTGGTCCCTGAGCAGACCCTTAGAAGGGTGAGAAAATGCAGGAGGACTAAGTCAAAGTGGCAGCGATCTGGCCTGAGGCCACTCTCTCAGCCTCTGAATCCCCAGGCATGGTCCAGCAGCCTCTTGCTGACTGACAAGATGGGGTTCAGGCTGGGTGTCAGTCCCCCAAGTGAGCAGAGCCCCCCAACACCACCATCGGACAAGCAGCCCTGGAGCCTGCCTGACTCCCTGCCTCACCTCCAAGGTGGGAAAATGGTAGATCGCAAAAAATGGCTCCACTCCAGATGAGTATAAGCATGACGAGTCAGGAACACTTGCACCGTTGTCCTGGTCATCACTGGTTCTTTTACAGTTGAAAGTTTGGCATGTACCCTGACTCGCATCTGCAGAGGATCAGCGTGTCCTTGTGAGGACAGGCCTGTGTGTCTGCTGGGAATAGACTGATGCTCCTGCTGGCCAGCCCACTGCCCCCAGGACCCATCAGATGTGCCCCGGCTCCCGCCGGGCAGGTGGGAAGAAAACTGAGCAGAGCATGTTTCTGGTGACTGGGAGTTGTTAGCTGGACTTACAGCCTGGACCAGCGATGAACCTGTCTAAGCCTGCAGGCAGGAAAAGGGCCAGACTTGCACTCTCATGGGCCCACAGCCCTGGACATTGGGTAACTGAGCTCCTAAACGGAGGCAGGACTGAGCTCCAGACCCTCACGCATGCCCAGGGACGGAAACGTCATATGTTTCTCCTTGGGACTCTGGTTTCTCCTTGCCTTTCCTATTGTTTCCAGATGTCAGAGAAGGAACATGCCTTTTCCAGCAGACCTCTCTGTCCTCCGGGTGATTTGCCTCCCGACATCTCATCAGCACTATTCTGAGCCTCACAGAGAATATTGACAGCAGATGCCCCCAGGGTTACTAACCACCCAGCTGTCGGGGACCATCTTTGGTTTTAGTACCAGATGGTCCCAGATTCCAGGAAAGCCTTCACTCCTGAGCTGACTGGGACAGTTGGTCACTGGCCCCTTGTCTAGCTTCCTTCTTGGCACTCAGAGCCAAGTGGAAAGACTGCAGCAATTACATCAGAGGAGGGCCTTCCTCTCACAACAAAGAGCCCTCCATGGCCTAGTTAGCAAAGAATAGCCAAGCACCGACCAGGAAGGAGCTGGTCAGCAGGCGCACATCCAAGGGAGAGACAGCTTCACCTGCCCGGGGTTGTCTGGAGTCAGGGTGGGCACTTGGTACTCTGGCCTGCTGGCAGCCACAGTGTCTGTGCCCCTCAGGCAGTGAGGGGTGTGGGAGGAGGTGGTAGGAGAGAGGTGGGGCATTGTGTGCTGCCCCAGTCCCGAGCCCTGCATGCGTGCGCAGTGGTGGGCTGCTAACATCCAACAGCTGCCTCTCTGGGGCAGGATGGAGCCCTGATTGGCAGAGTTTGCCAATTTCTTTGGTATAAATGCTTCACAGCTGATTTCCAGCTACCGATGTGATATTACCGAGTGAAGTGGAGACTGATGCACATATTTGACTCTTGTGAGCAGTGCAAGCTGTGTCCTTGTCCTGTGTGTATGTGTGTGGCTGCACCCATGGCCTGTGATGCAGCCATCCTGCACGGGACCCCTGCAATGAGGCACGCACTGTGTGCCAACGTGGTGGCACCAGCTGAGAGCCACTCACCTGTTCCAGAAACCCAGCTTACTCTCGGTATCTCAACCATGTGCAATGAGATTGATCAGGAAACACAAGTTATAAGTGATGGGATCGACTCTGAGAATTTGAATGGATCTAGTTGTGAAAGGAGTGGGCTGCTTCTACTACAAGCTAAGGCAGAATCAGAACTGCAGCCTCCTGTGCAGAGAGTGGGAAGTGGGGGAAGTTGTGTGATGTGCGCTGGAAAAAAATGTGACAGGAAAGCAATTCTTTTTATTTACTATTAGAAAACATTACTTTTGTGGGTATAACCTAGAATCAATTATTAAACTTTTTGGATAAAGCATAACTTGTCAACTGTAAGGACGGTTGTTGATTTCACTTAATGGTAAACAAAATGATGTGGCACCAGCTTGACGAGGACAGTGAGTCAGACTTCGGTGCTTTGGCATTTGATGTTGCCGAAACTACAAATCTTATTGTGAGGCTTTTTCCACTTAAAATATGCAAAATGAAAACAAAATTTAGTAGTGAAAGTAAAAATGTTTAATGACATAATTAAGTCTTATTAATGGTGGATGTTCTTTATTTTGCAGATTAAATATTCACAACAATTACCATCTCTTTCACCTTTATTACTGAAACAATGTGTTTTTCATAATTATTTGTTAGGTATTTTCATTAACATTTGATGAATATTAATAGCTAAAATAAGAAAGGCTTTATGTTTATATTGTAATGACTTTATGGCAGAAACAATATATAATGGTTTATAATGTGCTCAGCTTGTTAATATTTACATCACTGGCTTTGCTATCACTGAGTGGAAACATGGGTCTTTATGAGTGATAAAGGACAATCATCACCTTCTTCCATTAGTCTTTATTATTTATTTATTTATTTATTTATTTAATCTACTGCTCTTAATATGGCTTCACTGTGGGAGAAATATGAATTGCAAACCTACAACTACAACTGATAAGTAGTATTTTAGGTTTAGTCTTATTTCGTGTTAATGCCGGCTTACCTATCTCTTTGGACATCGTTGTTTGTTTCCCATTTTTACCTCGTTCACCTCACTGTTTCGGTCCATCAGAGTTTATACAGCTAGGGATTCTCTCTCTCCATGACATTTAAGGCTTAGATGAAGGCCTCCCAGAGATTTTCCTTCTGTGACAAAGGGCGCCGGTTTTCTGTCCTGGACAGTGTGAAACAGATGCATCTGTACTTCCTAATTTTCCATTTGGACGGCAAGTGTAGAGAGCAAGTGGAAACGGGTCCAACTGACGAGGGTATGAAGTGCATGTGGCGACCATACGTCCTGCACCACGTGTGGCAGCCACATTGCCTGAAAGTGCATCACTTCCGGGCCGTCCAGGGGCCGCATCCTCTTCACCCCCACCTCTGGCTCACCTCTGGCTCACCCCCACCCATCACACTGTGGATGGCTCACCATACTATGGCATTTCCTGAAAACTTCAGTGCATTTTCCCTGTCGGGAAAGTGACAGTGCTGCATTCTGGCTTCACAGCAGGCCAGCCATCACTTACTTCTCAGAGCTCTTCTGCCCAGACCCCTGCTCAGCATTCTGCGGCCAGAGAGCCGGCATTGGAGTGCAGACTGAGTCGTGCAGATCAGAGCAGGATGCCTGTTGCCTTTGCTCTGAAAGCCTTTTCTCTTCTGCAGAGGCATTTGCACCCTTAAAGCCACAGCCTGCTCCAAGGAGCTTGGAACCCCAGAAACGTATGGCAGGCAAGTGGCTGGCAAATAATGACTTCCAGGTAGTTTATATTTTAAGTTTAGAAGGACCCGAGTTCATCTCAATAGCAACTACAACTTCCCAAGAATCTATCAGCTTTTTCTGACTCTCATGAGAACCCTGCCAAGTGGAAGAGATGACCCCGTGTTCTGGATGAGGGGAAGCTCAGTGACTGAGGGGGACATAGCTGGGATTGAAAGCCAGGTCTTTCTGGCAAAATCCTGTGCTCTTCTCAACTCGATACCACGTCCCTCATCAGCTGTTCTTCTCTGTGGTTGTACACGACACGAGTTCAGATAAATCTCATTGGTAAGGAAAGCTGAATGCCCACAGGCATGGGCGAAGGAGGCGGTCCTACCCTGTTCACAAAGCCAATGCATGAGCCTGGTGGGCAGGGAGACACCACTACATGTGTCCCCCGTCCGCAGCCCTGACACATACCCACATAGTCGGCCCTGGGCCAGAAAACTCTGTACTCCACTAAGGTTTTTGCATGTGAGCACTCATCCTGCCAGCCAAGTTGTCATCAAGCGCTGTGAGAAAGTCCAGGCTTAGGTCTCTGTGTGCTCCCCAGGCCCTTACAAATGGCTGTCCTGGAGTATCTAGAACTCAATTTTTTAAAAGATTTTGTTTATTTGTTCTCAGAGAGAGGGGAAGGGAGGGAGAAAGAGAGGGAGAGAAATATCAATGTGTGGTCGCCTCTGGTGTGCCCCCTATAGGAGACCTGGCCCATAACCCAGACTTGTGACCTGACTGGGAATTGAACCAGTGACCCTTTGGTTTGCAGGCTGGTGTTGAATCCACTGAGCCACACCAGCCGGGGCTAGAACTCAAATTTTAATAATGTATGTTTAACCATTTATACTAAAGATTTTCCAGTTCTGGCTATTTCCAGTAAAGACACCTGCTCTCATTGCCACCGAGAGCCTGGCTGTATATGTGGGGCGTGGACAAAAGTGCTGAAAACCTGGAGACAGGGCTGAAGGAGCACCACACCCTTGGAAGCCTGCTGGCCCAGGGGAAGTGCCAGGGCACATCTTCACAGCGTCACACGGGCCTCAATCTCCCCCTCCTTCGTCCAGCACATACATCAAGCAAAGCCATCTTGTCGGGCCCCACACAGGTGCATGTGGGATCGCTGCAGCCTGGGCTGAGCCACACAGCTGACGGTACCTGCCGACCACACACAGTGATGTCAGGCCTGCCCCTCGCACCCAACTGCAGTGTCTCTCCTTGTCCAGCCGCAATGTGACCATGCTTTATTACCTAAAGAGCCAGCACCATATTTGGCTCTGCACGTAAGATTGATAGAGTCTCCTGTCACCAGCCTCACTCGAGTGGCAGCTCTCCAGGCCTCTTCCTCACCCCTCCCTCCTTCCCCCACCCTCCATCAGTGAGGAGGCTCTGAAGAGGCCTCCCATCCACCACTGTGGACCCTTTTAAAGGAGCCGGTTCTGGAAGAGGAGGGAGCTGATGACAGACACCCAGTTGGCCTCCAAGCTCAGCACTGGCAGGGCCTGGTGAATCATCTCTGACATGCAAGCTGCTGGCAGCAGTGGGCCTTTCTGGAATCGTCTCCCTCCCAACCTGCCCTTAGCTCTTGGTCTTCAGAGGATGGGCCTATGATTCACGACCTTCGGTGGGTGGGGTAGAGTTGAGAGACTAGGGTCAATTATACTGCCATGGTGAGAAAAGGTCCAATGTAGAGTGTAAGGGGGGTGAAACAGCTGGAAACCATGTTCACTGTGTGTCCTACAGTAAGTCACTAAAGACTCCTGGTGACTCAATTTTCTGCAAGTCCTGCAGAACTGTTGTGGAACCAGACAAGGAAAGACACTTTGGAAAGTTGGAAGACGGAGAGGCAGAGGGACCGTGTCCCAGTCACAAGGCATCTCTAGTCCTTGCTCTGTCACCCGGTATCAAGGTGACCTTGGTGTTATGCCCTGAAATGGACACCCATCACATGAAGGCCATGTTCACGGTAACCAGGCCAGTGAGCATCTGATTTATTCACTCATGGAAGGTGCAGAGAGGTTTCAGGAGCTAAACCTGGAGGCTGGGAGCCTGAAGCTGCAGATGCAGAAGGAAATGTACTAAGCTCCTGATGCTTGTGAACCCCACACTGCACTCCCCACCTCCCCCGGAGTTCAAGGTTCAGTGGGTGGTACTATGGTCTTTCCAGAAACAACCAACCAGTTCTCCAATTCTCTGACACCAAGTGGGTGTCCCACAGTTCCATCCAGTTGTGACAGTAACGCCTGGAGTCAGGGCAGGCCCCACTGGCTAACAGCTCGGTCCCACAAAACTGACCTGGCTTCAGACCCCAGCTGCCACAGGGTCCCCAGGCTACCTGCTCCTCTGCCCAGCTGAGAGCCAGTTCAGGGGTTCCCACGACCTGCACACAGGTCCAGTAACTCATGACAAGGACTCACAGAACTTAGGAAAGAGTTTTCCTTACAATGACAGTTGATTATAAGGGATAGAAATGAACAGCCAAGATGAAGAGGGGAGGCCCAAGAGGATCCCAAGCACCGGAGCCTCTGTAGAATTGGGGTGTACCACCCTCCTGGCTCATGAAGGTGTTCACCAACTCAGAAGCTCCTCCACCCCACAGTTTAGCATTTCTTACGGAGGCGTGATTGATTAACTCATTGGGCATTGGGACTGAGCTCAATCGCCAGTCCATCTCCCTTCTCTGGAGGTAAGGATGAGGTGAGGTGAGGCTGAACCTTCTAACCAGGTGTTTGCTTCCTGGGGGAACCCCTAGGGAGTCCTCTCATTAGCATAAACGCAGGGACAGTCAAAGGGCTTTGCTATGAATAACACTCCTATCGCACAAAAAATCCCAAGGTTTTAAGAACTCTGTGACCTTGGGCAGGTTGCCTGCACCTCTGAGCCTCCATCCCTAAATGGGGTTATAACTGCAGCACTTCCATGTGGTCATAGTGGGATATGAGACACTTTAAGACTATGCCTTGCACATATTAAATGCTCAAAAAGTTTAAGCTGTAATATTGGATGATGATGATGGTGATTCAGGACATTTCAGAAGAGTAGGAAATTGCGTGTGACTGAAGCACTTGATATATTGGCCCCAACGACCCCGTGATTGTGAGACATGGGCTCACTCAGGCGGCTCCTCACAGACCACCAGACAACCAACTCGCAGACAATTGCTTAATGGTCTGCAGGGGACCTGTCCCCTTCCTGCCTCGGGAACTGCAGGGCTTCTCTCTCCCAGACAGCTTTCTTGAGGCCCAGACATTTTGCCTGGTTTGCTTGGCACAAAATCCAAATTTGACAATGCTCCTCATTAGAAAGAGCTAATTTTTGGAACAACAGCCATAAAATAAACCAAAAATATTTTTAAACAAGTGAAAAACACTTTGTGTCTCATCGAAACAGGAGGGAGAGGGCCAAGTTTGCATGAGGAGGTCTTCCCACTTCTTGCGTCAAAATAGGGCTGAGAGAGGCTGGTGCTTGGGTGCCTAGACACCTAGAGGGATGTTCATGGGGACCTGGGGATGAGAGGTGGCCTGCTTATTGGGAGGCTCATTGATTACACAGGGCCCTGGGGTGGTCTCGGACATGTGGGCTGAGTGGAGGGTGGGCCCCACACAGAGGACACAAGTGGCTCAATGGCCAGCACTGGCCATTCCCTCCCTCCCACCAGGGAAGAGGTGGCTGAGTGGTGGTGGAAGATCCCAGGCCGATTGATATTCCTCCGCATACCTCCCTCTACCCCCAGGCAGCCTCTTTCCCTCCCTCCCTGCAAAGAAGTGCCAACATTTTGGGAGATCCCCCAGCGTGAGGCCTCGGAGCTGCAGTGGTCTGTCACCCACATCTTTGTGGCATTATGGGCGCTCTCTGAGAGCCTGGGGCTGGAGGGCCAGGGGTCCAGCTCTCGGGACTTCTGTGATGACACTCCCGACACTGGGGCCAGGGCCAGGGCAAACCCAGCCACAGATCCCTACTCCCTCCAGCTCTGGGCCCCACACGGGCCAGCTCCAGGCCCTGGGCTTTTAGCTCACGTCCCAGTGTCACCTCTGTGGGAGAAGGAGATGCTGGCAGGCTGGGGCCTGGTGGTGCTGTCGTTTGCTGGCTCCATGGCCCACAGTCTGGAGACTCACTGGAGGGCTCTCAACCACAGAGAAAATGAGATTCTCACTCACTCGCCCAGCTGTAGAACGAGCACTTCACTCTCCTTCCAGAGCTCCTCAGGAAGCCAAGGCAGACGCTTAGGGTCTCCCTTGGGGTTCACAATAATGGAGGCCAAAACCCAAAACACACCAGCTGGCAGCTCTGCCCACACGATGCCAGCCGCATGGTCACCTGCAGGCTGTGCCCAGCCAGCGAGGCTGCAAGGACAGCGGGAAGCTCAGGTGGGAGAAGGGCAGACCTGAGGTTGAAACGTGCTCCAGCCAACAAATGACTGCCGGCCTCGACACAGCATGGGGTGCTGGGCTGGGGGTTAAGGGAATGGAACTGAAGGCAGAGCCTGACAAGCAGGCTGGGGGTGGGCGGCAGAGATCAGACTTCAGTGTTTTCTGTGTGCACAGATCCGCTCGTGACTTTCAGATGCCTTGGCCCGGGCCACTGAGGGACAGATCCACTTAAACCCCTCCACCCTCGGCCCCCCACCCCCGTGCTTACTAGGTAGGTGGCAGGGGGTCGGGGAAGTCATCCTGTGGGAATCACTAGCCTCCACAGTGGGGGCACAGGATGGTGGGATGCGAACTCGGGGAGAGTTGTGGGCAGGGACAAGGAGGAGGGGCAGCAGAGAAGCAGAGGATGGAGGGACATTCTGAGCCAAGCCCCACTGGAGCAAGGACACTGTGACAAAATGTGCTGAGGTCCAGGTGGCTTTGTGGTCATGTGATCCACATAGTCTCACAGGCCCTGTGCTTGGAGTCGAATGCCCTGTGGTCTTCATTTTGAAATTCTTAATCTTATCTTTGTATTTATGTTTGTGTTTGAACACGGGGCCCTGTTGTTTCATGCTGCACAGGATCCTGCCGCTCATAAACCCAGCCTGCTGGGGTCCAGGGAAGGACAGGGAGTTTGGGCTTGAGGGGGGCCCAGTAGAGTTGGCTAAAGAGATGAATAGTGGCTAAATTGCGGAGGTCCCCAAGTGCCACATCAAGGAGCTTGGGTTTTATCCCAGAAAGGAGAGGATGAGGGAATGGAAAGGGAATGAAGTAGTGAGGTTTATATTCCACCCACAGCCCTCTGGGCAAAGTGGGTCTGCACACAGCTATGGAGTCGACTAGGAGGCTGTGAGAACCAGGCCAGGATCCCAAGGGCAGCGGGACAAGGGGCGGTGGAGAGACACATGAGGGGAGGGTGTGGAAGGGGAGGTGCGCATGAAGGAGAGTGAGAATTCAAGGGTGGCTCCCACCTTTCTAGCCTGAGCATGGTGTCACCATGGTCCCATTAACTGAAAGAAATACATTGCCTGTTTTGTTGGTTTTTCATTTTCTTATCTGCAGTGGTGTTTATCCTAAGAACATGCCAGCATTGTTCATGTGTGTCAAGAAGAGCTGTTTTCCAAATACAAAAATAACTCTTTTCCTTTAAGAAAGGCAGGGGAAAGGTAATCTGGTCCCAAATTCATTTATCTATGTATTTCCAGGGTAAAAGCCAGTTTGTTGGTGAGAGGGTGGGGTGTGCAGTGAAGAGGGGTCGAGAGAGGCATCCCTGAAGTTGTTTACGGAGCAGACAGCTTCTACGACAGACCTGTGACTTTGTTTGCTTTTTTCTATCCTGAATACCAATTACTTTTTTCTTTTGCTAGAAACCCAGCATTGACCTTGAAAATATCACTCATATTGGCAAACACATTCTTGTTGTTTCACCAGACGTGGAAATCTATGCTCTAGATGTGACCTCGAGACACCCTTGCTCCAAAAACAGCCGCCGACAGGTCTCAGCCCAGATGGGCAAGCGTCCAGTCTATCTGAGGCTTGGGGAGGGGAGGAGAAGTCATCTAAAGTTAATGCATTTACCAAAGGCCCTTTGATCTGGAATCAGACTGCAGATCCTGTGGGGCCAGATGCACCAGCGGGAACTGTCTTCCCCCAGGCATCTTAGGACCTGGGCTTTGAATTACTCCACATTACAAATGAAAACCACCCTGAAATATGAATGAAAGATTTTAGAAAGAAAAAAATAAGACTTTGTTCAAATTGGACATTGTGGAACTGGCTTCCTCTGAGCCAATTTATTTCATGACAAGATAAATTAAATTCAGCTAAGAGAAAAGCCCAAATCAAACCAACACTCATAGAAGGCATTAATGAAATATTACTCTTAATAAATAATTATTATTTGACAGATGTTTAACAGCATTTCCTGTTTATAAAAATAGTATATGCAGATTGTAGAAATTTTGAAGATACAAAAAAGTATAAGGTAAAAAATAAAATTACCCATGAGCCACTGCTCAGAGATAATATTGTTCACATATTGAGGTATGTCCTCTAGGCCTGTTTCTGTGCCCACATTCACATATTCTTTTCTAAGTTGTTCTAAAGCTTTTGAAAGATAGAAATCGTGGATTAAACAATAATGCTCATTTGAAAACCAGATTTGTTTAGTACCCATATTTTAAATCCATTTTTTTCTAATTAAAGAAATAAAGTATACTCAGTAAGGAAAACTTGTGAAACACAGGAAAGTAGAAAGGAAAACAACAAAAACCACCTAAATTCTAGCTACAGGGAACTATGAATAATGCTTTGGTATGTACCTTATAGTATTTTTTCTACATGTGTATGTGTCTTTTTTATATTTATTAAAACTATCGAACAGCATATCCTGCTTTGCTGTTTGCAGTTTTACTTAGTGATACAGAACAAATATCTTTCATAAAAATAAATGTTCTTCTACAATATCATGTTTAATGGCTGCCTCGATAGTACTCCTCAGTGTAGACATATAATAACGTACCTCACCCATCTCCTATTGTGGGGTTTGTTAGATTGCTTGTAATTTTTCCTGCTATAAACAATGTTATGATTAACATGTGTGTGAGTAACACCTGATTCTTTTCTTATCACAAATTCTCAGAAATACAATTATATTAAAGGGTATATACATATTTGATAGATAATGCTATAAGCCTCCAGGAACATTGTGCTAATTCATACTTCCACTAGTTCAAGCTTTTGAAAACATGACTTAGTAGCATATATAATTGCCTCTGTTTTGCAGTTTGGGGCCATTGAGGCAGAAACCAGCCTCATGGGAGGGCTTCACAGGCTGCCTTCATGGAGATCAGGGGTGTAGTTCCGTGTGTTTTGCATATACTCTTACTTAGTTCTCACAACAAACTAAACAGGAGTTATTTTTCATTCCATTCCCAGATAAGGAAAGTGAAGTTTCAATCTCTGCCTTTCCATCTATTTGGCCACATTTTCTCCATGACCTTCACAAGGCAGCCCAGCGGCGAGATCGTCCAGAAGCCCCTCCTGCCCACACCAGACGTGTCAAACCTTGCCGAAACAAGTGGTCCATTTAAAATACGTCGTTGATGGAACCTTCTCTCTTTTGATAAATGCAGCATAAAAGATCTTGCCCCTGGATTGATTCTTCAGGCAAAAATAGCTCCTTAGTGCTGCCCTCTTTTCTTAGGGACCAGGAGGGTGGGAAGGGCTGGGGACAGGTGAAGAAGAGAGAACTTCTGCCCAAGAGGACTGAGTAGACGTCTTCTAAGTAAAGGATGGCAGGCTTCCCACTTTGACTCACAAGTGGGGAATTCGCTCTGGTTTCCTGACTAGGTTGCCTTGTTTGTCAGCCACAGGGCAAGAAACATGTCACAATAATGAAAGAAGTTTGACATGTCATACTGTGGAAAAGGGCGTGCTCACCCGGCTGAGTCACAGCTCTGCTGCAAGCGCAGTGAGCCACCCCGCAGAAATTCGGAGCAGGCTGCTAGACTGCCAAGCTGAGCAACGAAGAGAAGCAGTTCTCTGGGTGACCTAACATAACACACCCTAAGTTCCCTGAGCAATTCCTGGATGGTGAAAAACTGTGGTGAAAACATTTTGAGTAGATCTACACTCACTCTTCCTTTGTCACAAAAATCAATCGTAAGTTTGCACGGAAGTGAGTCTTTGGACAGGCTGGGGAACCTTATCTGGAGAACTTCAAATTCATCCCCATTTGGGTGGAGTCTGAATTCTGCATTTTTCTGTTTTCTTCTCCGCCAGCTGTCATTGTTGACATCCATCCATTAGTATTTGAAACAGCAGGGTGCTAGCCGTGAGCCCAGCAGCCTAACAGGCAAGTGCAGCGAGGCGGGAGACAGCAGGCTCATCTGTCTGGCAAGGGAGCCTGGGGCCTGTTCCTCTTGGCAACCCTTCAGCAAGCCCCCTGGAGTAAAGCGCACCACCCCGTGCCAGTGTGTGACCTCGCTGGCAAGCTCATTACTCTGTGCCTTAGCTTCCTCTTCTGTCAGATAGGGTCCATAATAGGTACAAGAAAGAAGGAGCCATTGCTTCTTGGCTTATTACAAGCCAAGCACCATAATCAGCTGGCCAGCCACATCATGGGCCACTGTCCAGTGTTCAGCTGCCCTTAATTCATTGGTAGGTGGGACAGCTCTAGGTCAGGTGTCAAAGGCGTTGTTAGTTCAGAGTCTATAACTTATTATATACTTGCTGTATGCACTTAATACTGGTGGTAGTAGCAATAGTAATAGTAATAATAGCTGACCTTATTTTCTGCTTTGCCAATTATATCAACTTAATCCTCACAGTAACTTATTGACATAGGCAATAGTATTCTCCTTATTTTATAGATGAAATCAATGAGGCTTAAAGAGGATATGTAATTTGCTCAAGGTCCCACAGCGTGTAACTGTGAAGCTGGAATTTACCCAGGCAAACTGTTTCCAGAGCCTGTGATCCAAACCATTATTCTGCCTTAGTTTCTTCAATGTGGTTTTTCTGGCCCCAGGAACCTTATTTTTGATCAGTGGGTGTAAAGGGCATTTTCCCTTGCCTGTTCAGCATATTTTGCAGGGAGAGAAGCACCCTTATCCTACTCCACGAGCTGCTATTCACACTGTGGATGAAAGGGCCTGCAGCCAGAATCACCCAGCCCCTCAGCAAAGGCTGGTCCAAGCAGAGGACAGTCAGCCAGAGTCCTTGCTTAGAGTGATATACCCACGACATGAGGAAGAATTTTTCTGCTGGAGTTGCTTGCCTAGGGCTGCCAGGGGCCGTATTTCCTGGAGTGTGGACAGGGCCTTTCTTTGACATAAGAGAATGAGATCTGCAGATAAAAAGAAACAGAAAAAGGTAATGGGAAGTAAAGTATGCATGGCCACTTAGAATCCCTGGCTCCAGTCCAGAAGCCCTGGTTCTGTTAGTTGTTGCTTCAAATCTGTTATCAACCCAGTGCTTCAACTACATAAACCAATAGTCTCATGTTTGCATGAGTTTGGGTTGTTTTTGTCACTTGCAATCAAAGAAGGCCACCATTCAAGTGGGGAGGGAGCACAAGGCATAGCTGTAGACAGAAGGGGCACAAAGGTGAGGTGGGTTACCTATTAGTGAATAAAACAATATTAAATGAGATACCACTTTGAAAAATCAAGTTTATAGGAACCTATATTAAAATCTGGCTATCCTTTAGAAAGCATTTGGCCCAGCTCTGGCCAGGTGGCTCAGCTGGTTGGAGCACCATCCCAGTCAGGGCACATGCCTAGGTTGTGAATTCAACCCCCAGTCGGGGCACATCCAGGAGGCAACCAATGGATATTTCTCTGTCTCTGTCTCTCTGTCTCTCTCTCTCTCTCTCCCTTCCTGACTCTCTAAAATCACTAAAAACATATCCTTGGGTAAGGATTTTAAATGAAGCATTTGGTCCAAACCCTTCATTTTACTGATGTGGAACCCAATATGCAAATAGATGAGGTAACTTGCTTGACATTAGGCTGCGAGGTGAGGATCTGGCCAATTTCAGGCAGCCTCAAACTTTCCCCAACCCTCTTCTCATCCCCACTCTGCTACTCAGATAGCTGGGGGAACAGGCAGCTGAATACATAGAGAAATGGGTGTGAACACAACGGGCAGACAATGAACAGATCAGTTTTGGTAGATGGATGAATAGAGACCGATCCCTAGATAGAGAGATAGAAAGAGACTGAGGGGAAGATTTAAGTGTCTGATATAAAAAGCCTCTAGAAGATTGAGAGCAAACCAGGAGACAGCAGAGTGGAAAAAACCCTGGACGAAGAGAAAAATCTACACTGTTCTTCTGGCCCCGGGTTCACCAGCTGTGCACCCTGGGGGAGCCCTGAAGCCTCCGCCGAATCTCCACTGGATGTATAAGGGGGCCATGAGTACCTTTATAGGTGAGAAGCGTAGGTGAGAATGGTGCGCACAGGGAAGGTGCGAGGAGGGCGAGGGGCTCCCACCTGGTCAGGAAACCACTGCAGTTGTGTCTTATTCAGACCGGGAGCTCCTGAGGACAGGGATAGTCCTCATTCCCACTGTGTGCCAGCGTCAGACACCCAACAGGTATTGTTAAGGTGAATGAGCAGATCAGCGGCGTGGTTTTTATACAAGTGCTATTCCTCACCACCGTGACCCAACCCAGCTCACAGACTCAGCCAGTCAACACAGACACTGAATTCAACCCAAAGTGACACATGCCCAGAGGAAAAGGTGGCAGGGGAACGTCCACAATCACCCCCAGCCTGAAGGGCATCATCTTAATAAATTCTGGGGACTGGTTGATTCCTCTTACCCTCCTTAATCTCTAACCCAGTTCTGTCTGCTTGTTCTTTCGTTGAACACATTCACATTTCCTCTCCTTTTGGAAATGTCCTCTAAACAGACACACACCTGGGGGAAAAGACATTGGATGCTCACTTCACAGAACACATCAAAGGCGATTTTAGTTAAATTTCCTATTTACATGTCAAAAGAAAACTTTTCAAACTTTTTGACCATGGAATAGGGAGAGAGATTTCTTAAAAGCCAGACCCTGCCTCCCCACAAAAAAATGTGTAATACTAATAAAAGATTGATACATTAAAATTCGTTAAATATTCAAATTCCCGTTCATGAGAAGGCCAACTTAGAGAAGAGGTTGAGCATGAGCGATGTCCGGCGTGTTTGCAGTTACAACCCACAGGCGAGGTGTTGGGCCAATGCAGCGGCCATGCCCAGCATGCTGTGGGTCAGGATGACACATACCTGGCAGGACCTCAATGTTCCCACGAGGGCTTTACGTAGGTGCTTTAGGGGCTAGGGCATAGAGGGTGGGTGAGCACATGCAAACCCTTCACTACCTGTGGGATTTAACACCCGTGACCGCACAGCCTCCATGAGCACCTTGAGGAAATGGAGCATGTCCTGTGTCTGTCTGCACCTTTGGGGCCTTGGATCAGGCCTGGCACAGGCACACACAAGACCCTTACTTAGCGAGTGAAGGGACAAAAGAGAGTGTTTCCACCAGGGACTTCTCACCATTCCATGCTGACTAACCAGTGGCTGTCCTCTCCAGCCTCTGTTGGTCACAACCATCATGGCCCAAAAAACAGCCATCACGGGACACCCCTGGTCACAGCGGCATCTGTACTTCATTTTGCAGTTTGCAAACTACTTCCAAATGCAACCGAGTGAGGTCAGGTGTCATTCATATTCTTTTCTAGAGGAAGAGACTGAAGGTCACTGTGGTTATGATTTTTGCAAGGCCACATGCAGCTGGTAAAGCCAGGACTTGGGATTTAAGGTAGAGAAAACAGAGTGAGAAGGACTAGTTTGTCATTAAACGTAACTATAGGAATGGAATAAAATGAAGAAAACTCTTAGACTTTTTTAAAAAGATTATTTATTTATTTATTTTTAAGAGAGGGGAAGGGAGGGAGAAAGAGTTGGAGAGAAACATCAATGTGTGGTTGCCTCTCACGCACCCCCTGCTGGGGACCTGGCCCACAACCCAGACATGTGCCCTGACTGGGAATCGAACTGGCGACCCTTTGGTTCACAGGCTGGCACTCGATCCGCCGAGCCATACCAGCCAGGGTGACTCTTGGATTTTTAATAGGGAGGCTACTGCCATACGTCATATAGCTAAGAACCCATAGAAGTCAGGAGGAAAAGCCCCCTCCTGGGCATTTGCTGAGACTCCCCACTCTGCACGAGCACATACCTCTTGCTTCTGAGTTGGATCTGACTGCCCTCTTGGGTTAAACTCCAGCCCCCTAATATTTTTCTAAGACCTTTCCTCAAGTTTGACAAAACTGTCAGTGACAGGGTGGCACTAGCAGCCGCCCTCTAATTCCGGGCCAGCGCCAAGCACTTTGCATGCATCATCTCTCTTAGTTTCCCAACGGCTTTATGAGGTAAGTACTATTTTTGTCCCTCATTGACAAATGAAGAAACTGAGGGACAAAGAGATGAAGTCATATGCCCAAAGTTACCTGATGGTAAGTGGCAGACTGCAAACCAGGCTGCCTGACTGCAGACCCCTCACCCTCAACACTATCCTCAACTACCTCTCACCAGGCCTTTGCCCATGTGTCCCTCCTGGATTCATGAGCCTTTGTACCACCTGCTGGCTCTGCAGCACCTGAGCTTTGTTGAACTTAGAGTCCTAGGTGACAGTAGTCCCTCAGCCAGCCTCTACCCTGAGAGTCTCAAAACACAGGAGGCAAACCCCCAGAATCTAATTGCACAGCAGACATGCCTCCCAACTCTCTCCTTCAGGATTGAGGCCCTCCTTCCCCCACAGCCCAAGGGCATGACTGCTAAGGACCCACAGCTGAGGCTCTGGAACCTGCCCCTGCCAGGTGGGAGTTGCCTAGGTCCTTCTCCCCTGGCTTCATGGGAGCGGCCACATCTGGTGACTGCTAGGTGCAGAGGCCCAGCAGTCTGGCCTCACTGGGGCCAACTCCCAAGGGCCATCCAGCCCAGAGTTCCCCAGGGACCGGGCCAGGCTCTGAGCAGCCTCACAGTTCAATGCCTCCCGCTCTCCAGCTCTGCTCCCTCCACTCCCCAGCAGGTGCTGGATCCCAAAGGACACCCCAGTAGATGCATGGCATGCACACTGCAGCCTCAGACTCGGGCCCCAGGTGTCCCGGCTAACACAGACCCTAATTAAACCTCTCTGTTCCTCGTGCACTGAGTGGCAGTGAGGTCTTGGGCAGGTGCGGTCTCACCTGTCCCAGTGTGCCCTCCTTCTGCCCACCCAGTCTTGGTGCTGTCATCCACACATTGACCCTTCTTCTTTCATTCCTGTGGTCCACCGGAATTTTCTGCTACTCATTAATCAAGCTTAGGGGAGTCACCTCGACCTTCAGCCAAAAACAGGCTGTGTTCTCCTCGCAAAACGTCCACTAGCCCTGACCATGCCTCAGGGTGCCCCAGCCTGGCACCCAAGCATGGCAGATCCTGTTCTTGACGTCATGGCCTTTGGGCCGTGGGCATGCTGGAAGTGCGCACACAAGACCTGGGCGTGCGCAGAAGTAGAGGGGCCTTGGGTCTTGATGACGTCGTACCCGCACCAGCAGATCCCCATGTCCTTGGCCAGTGCCCTGTGTTTTCCCTTAGCTCAGACCTCATTTCTTACGATAAGGTGCCACCACAAAGCCCGACAGCCTCTTCTACTCCTGCCTCTTCACTTTAATCTGTTGTACACTTTGCTGGCAGATTTATCTTCCTAAATAAAGCTCTCCTGGCATCCTCCCACTGGGGAGGCACGCGAGTCTCGCCCAAGTGTCCCAGACACCCCCCCCCAACTTCCACATGGCTGAGATCCTCTCGGGCTGTGCCTGGCTACCAGGCAGCCCACTCTTTCTGGCCTCTGTGATGCTGCTCACTCTCTTCTCTTCAAAGGCTCTGGAAACGAGTCCTGACCCAGAGGACGAGCTCTGGCAGCCTAGGCTGCGCTCCCCCACCAGCTTCACACTGGCCTCCCTTAATGGACAGGACAGTCCTTTGCATGCTCAGTTCTGCTTCCCTCTAACTTGTAAGTAGCTCGGGAGGAGCTGCACCACGGTGTCAGCACCAGACCAGCTGGGACGCACAGTGGGCTCGCACAAGGGAGTGGTTGAAGTGACTTGTCATCTCCCAGGGGAACTGTCATTCTCTTCCCCTTCTCCCTGCCATCCCACCAGTCTTTATATTCCTGAAATCCATAGATATCAATGTCACAGAATATCATTATTTGGTCATAATAAACATACCCTGAAACATGCCATGGGAAGAATGATTTAAACCTAAGGTGCAGCAGAGGGAAGATGAGGTCCCTGCTTTAGCCTAACAAGAAAGAAAGTTGCGATTTTGGAATGATGGTACTCCAACAGTGGACTTAACCCAAGGTAGAGAGGGACCCGAAAGCAACACAGGGCAGGCTCTTCAGAAATCAAAGATAAACAGAAGACAAATAAATGTGAAGACAACTTCTAGATTAAAAGGTGAATATTTTACTGAAAGGATTCACAACCTTTTGCCATTTCCTAGACCACCAGCTACCGATCACCCCTCCTGGCTTGTGAGGTTGGACTTGGGGCCTGGCCCCTTGGGTTCAGACACCCCTCCCCACCAGTTCAGGTCGTTGCCCCACCCAGAGTCCCAGCGCCCAGACAGCAATACCATTATCAGGCTGCAAAAATAACCATCCCACATTTGAAGACATTTCCCCTATTTCCTTGGAGTCAAGTTCTCCTAACAAATGGCTGGAAGCTGCTGATAGGAAGCGAAGCTCAGTTGAGCTTCAGAGATAATAAGAAAAAGGGGTGAGATTCGGGGTTTGTGAGTATGCTCAGCGGTGGCCTGCGTTGCATTTGGGCCAGCTGACCCATTCCTCTTCCTCTGGGCTTTTGTCCTTCCCCACCATGTCACGGGGCACTTCTCCCCAGATGGGCAGCCCTATGTCAGGGCTGGCTCTCAAGTTCTGGAACTGGCCCCGGTGGTGAGAAAGGAGCAGCCTTCTCTCCTCTACACTCCCCTATAAGTCAATGTCAAAACTGACACAGGCCCAACATTCAAAAGTTAAGCCACCCAGGAGGGGCAAAGTATTGAGAAATACTCTAGAACAGATTCAAAGTCAGTGAGGAACAAATGTGGATAACAGCATCTGTAAGAGGGTTTGCACACTGCAGAAAACTCATCCTGATAAATATTTGTCTGTAGCATCACTTGTGTCTTTATTGCAGACCTGCCTTTGCAGACAGATGGTTGAGGGAGGCCCTGGCCCAGGCCTCACGTTTTAAAGGGCTTACCGCACACATGCACCAAAATACACAGAGGCACTCCATCACTTGAGGAGCAGTGCTCAGTGCAGATGCAGCCACCTGTCATCCTAAATATACACTCCTGTGGCCAACTCTGCTACGGCCCCAGAGGCCCCTCTTCCCATCTGTTGTCCTTGAACTAGAAGGCACTGTAGAAGACATGTGGGTGCCATGACTGCCCTCAGAAGTGACCACAGCTCTGCTGGGCAGAGAGGCCTTGAGCAGCAGCAGCTCTGGGAAAAGAGAAAAGACCACTTCACCACCTTGCAAAGCTCATCCTCTCTGGCAGCAGGGAGGTAGTGAAATCGTGCAGGATGGCTTGTTTCCCAACAGCCCAACTGGCCCATGCTCTCATTTTCTTCGTGTTCTCGTGTTCTTCATGTTTGATGCAGGGCTCCGGGGGACTGAAAGTCACACTCATAGTTCTCTTATTTTTTTGTATAAATACAGTCCTAGATGTAACAAGTGATATGTAAAACCAGTTTTTGACATTAACAACTAAACAGGCTTTCCTAGAATTGCAAATAGTTTTTACTTTTACAGAAATAGGCAATAAGGTGGAGTTGAATCATTTAAAAAATCTAAAAACCTTTCAGATCTATTTAAATGCTTTTATGTCAACATTTGATCTTTACTAAGTAATTTGTATTTTGCATTTTGGTTGCAATAGATCATTTTGAGTATTTTGGGAGAAAATAGCTTTTCTGAAAACATACCTGAGATAATTAAATTTTAACTTATAACATTAGCATATTGATGAAAATATAGTCAAATTTCATATATTTTAATATAATTGTATTTATTTATAACCTGTTAGTTTATGGCTACCAATGAATCACAGAATGTGACAATCTTGACTGTAAGAATATAATTAATTATTTTGTTGAAACAAAGGCAAGAAATAAATTTTATTACATAAATATATAATTTTTAAATGTACATGTTCATTCTTATTACTCATCCAGACATTGCTAGCCAAACAATATCCCAGACAGGTTTATGAATGATCAGATTCCTCCCTGTTTGGCATTTTGCTCATTTTCAGTCATAGAAAAGCAGCGGCTCTGCAGACGTTTTCCTGTTGCGTGCTGTGCAGATATATCAAAGTGGATGGCTTTCCAATGCCTGGACACAGGTCACCCAAGCCCAGGCAGCGTTTTCTGGCTTTGACTGAGTGCTCCCTTGGGACAGGCACCTACCGAGTGCTTTCATGGGATTTCCCTGTCCACTCCACAGTCCTGTTAGGGAGGCACTGTCCAGGGTAGATGAGAGGCTGGGACACCAGGGGAGGGAGTCTCTGACCTGGTCCTCTCTCCCCTGCTGAGGCCCCAGGCCATGTCTGTCCCCGACCTGCTGCCCAGACCCTTTGGTAAATGCTATCATTGTGTCCCCTGTTCTACATTCTTTTAAAATGTCAGGATTAATAAATCTGTTATGTTTCAAGCTCCCTGGGTAATCTAAAGATGCGGCATGCTATGTGTAAAGAGATACTTGCTAAATTACATATTAGCACAACTGTATTTGTAAAACCTTTGAAACAACTAAAAGGCCTAACACATTTAACTGCATTAGTAACTGAGTTAATAAATGTTGCCGAGCCATTTAATGGAATATTATGCAGAAATGAAAATGATGGTGCTACAGGTTATAATAACATGGACAATACCCATGACAGATAAACTATTAAGTGAAAAAAGCAGCATATACCATTTATACATATCACATGTCAGAATTATATAAAAATTAGTATACATGTGAAAGCAGACACATTTGAAGGAAAAAGACAGAAAATACAACTAAATAATAATAGTTGAGTTTAACAGTAGGTATTAACAATGTATTAGAATAATTTTCCAGCTTATTTGCTTTATTTTCTATTTTTAAAGTGGCTTTGGATTAGGGGAATTTCCTACTGGGAAGTATCATTTATTCAGAGAACATTTTTTTCTGAAACCAGTGAGGATGCATGCAGGCGCGATTCCCTGTGACATGCGGACAGGCACACCACCCGACATCCTGGCTCTGCACGTCTCTAAGATGAACAAGCTCCCCATCTGAAGGGCTGCTCCCTGGACGGGCTTGCTTTTGGCAAGATGTGTTTCAGAGATCAAACACTCGGGGCTTTGTCTTATAAATTAGGAGGAGCAGAGATGAAAAGAACCAAGGGTCTCGAGGCTTTAATGCAAACTCTGCAGACAGAAGAGTTCCATCACTTTCCAAAGGAAGCGCTGCCCATCAGAAGCTCTCCAAGGACAGGGAGCCACTCCACTTGGTCAGGGAACTCAAGATAAAAGCAGGTGTGATCAGAGGCCTGCTTTCCACAGTGATCACAGCTCCCAAGCCTTTGAGAGGATCCTGGCACTCTCCCAGGGGTGTGCCAAACTGGAAGCAAGCTGGGAGGACCAGGAGTCTGTCTGTGGAGAGCTAGGAAGGACCCTCAGGAGGAGCTGGGATGTAGCCCTCTTTAAGAGCACTGGCCACAGCCTCCATCACACACCTGCTTCTCCTGTGCAGGTCTCGCTTTTGAACATCAAGAGCACAGAAAACTTACCCAGTGGGAAACCCATAATCTGCTCTCTCTCGTCTCCCTTCTGTGTATCAGCTACCATGCTAAACATCAAGGACAAGAAGTCAACTTAGGGCATGGGCCCAGGGGACCTTGAGGTCTGTACCTTTCCCCTGAAAGTAAGGTCTTGGGGTTGCCTGAAGCTTGTGGGAAATGCAGGCTCTCTGACTGCACCCTAGACCTACAGTCTCTGAATCTGCATTTTAACTGGTTCCCTGGGTATTCATGGGCAAGCCTAAGGCTTTATGATACAGTTACAGTAAGGTTGCGGTTGATGTTGTCACTTCGTTTTCAGGAACTATTTTTGCTTATTTGACAAATATCACCCAGAAGTGTATGTGAGTGTCATGGGATCCACAGGCTCAGTCACGGGGACAGTGATTGCCTATGGGAGCAGAAAGCCCCTTCTGGGAGGCTCTGTGGAGGGGACGGACAGGTGGGGAGCAGACAGGAGAGGAAGTAGACCTGGGCTCCTGCGGAGCAGAGGTCAGGGGAAGGGGAAGAGCGGGGCTGGGCATGTCCACCTGGCAGTGGGCAGCTTGGACCCCAGCAAACTGGCCTCCCTGGACACTGCGGCAGAGCATGACACATCTTCCAAGTCACTTACAGAACTTTGCCCCCAAACCGAAGATGGTTTGCTCAGCCAGGAAGCAGAGGAGGCCTTCAAGGGCACTGGGACTTGCCAGGGGCCCTGGTGCTGCTGGAAGAAGGGTCCTTAGGGATTACAGGATTCTGGTTTTGGAGGGGGAAGTTTTAACTTTGTTCAGGTTGGCCTTCCCTCTTCTTAAATGTGTTAATTTTGAGACAATACACATGTTTCAGAAAGGATGCTTCAGGAATAAAAAGGATTTTAGAGCTTTAACCAAGGCTGTTCACTTTTTGGTGTGGCTCCAGACCTTACTGGTGCCAAGACGTGCCAGGAGTGTCCAAATTGGGAGTTGGAGGCTGAGGCGCATAGTCTCCGAGTCTCCAAGATCCCCAGACACAGTCTGGAACAAACCCCTCATCATATAGGCATTACAGAACATACTGGGGGCCTTGCCTCCCTCTCAGCTCTCTGCTCCATTGTGTTGGGTGGAAACCAACTCTTGACATTAGAAGTTATCCAGAGGAGTGCCCTGGCTGGTGAGGCTCAGTGGATAGAATGCAGGCCTGCAAACCAAAGGGTCACTGGTTGGATTCCCAGTCAGGGCACATGGCTGGGTTGAGGGCCAAGGCCCCTGTAGGGGATGCACCAGAGGCAACCACACATTGATGTTTCTCTCCTTCTTTCTCTCCCTCCCTTCCCTTCCATCTAATAGATAATTTTTCAAAAAGTTATTGGGAAGGAGAAGTGTAGAAGAAGATTATGTCTTCCTTCCGTAGGAAATTGCATATACACAGTAGTCCCCCACCTTAACCACAGTTTCTCTGTCTGAGGTTGCAATTACTATGAAAACATTAAATGGAAAATTCCAGAAATAAACAATTCATAAGTTTTACATTGCACACCTTTCTGAATGGCGTGATGAAATCTCATGCCGTCTCTCCCCATCCTGCCCGGAGCACAAATCACCCCTTTGTCTGGCATAGCCACACTGCAGATGTTCCCAGCCATTATCAGCCCAGTTATCGGAGAGAGAGCACCTTTGCATACCTTTTATTGCAGAATATTGTCATAAGTGTTTTGCTTTATTGTTGTTGTTAACCTCTTACTGTGCCTAATTTACACCAACTTTATCTTATGTATGTCTGTATGCATGTGCGCATGCATGTATGTATGTACATATGTATGTATGTATGTGTGTACAGGGAAACACACAGCATGGACAGGGCTCAGCACTGGGTTTGGTTTCAGGCATCCACTGGGGGTCTTGAGACATACCCCCTGCAGGAGAAGGGAGAACAACTGCACTGACATTTTATATGTTGTAGCAGACTTGATACTGTTTGGCATGTGCAGAAAGAGTTCAAGGTCATTTGCCTTAGATGGAAATAAAGACAGTGAGTTTCTTTTTTCTTCTACTGCATGAAGACACAACTTATAAGGTGCCTATCTCTTGTATTCAACAGCTGTGCTCTCCAAACTATGTATGGACCATCAAGGATCAGTCAAAAGGGCCAAATTCAAGATGAAATTCCTAAGAAAACCAAATGACCTGGCACAGGGGAAGAAATATCTGAAAACACCCAGCAGTGTGCCCAGCACGCATGGGGAGATAGACAGACCGCACTGCTCCTGGAGGAATGTGGGAACTTGTCTACCCACAGGACCTTGTGAGCCCACGTTATGCTAAGTCAAAACCCCATGAAACACTTACTTTGCATCGTGAAGGCAGAAAAGCATAGTATCATTGAAAACTGTTGTGCGATAAGTTCACATGGATTCATCCTAAGCCTCCATAACCCCTTCTAGGATGTATTTGCTCCTTTGAAGTGTTTGCTCCTTCTGTACCAGGGTTGGAGACTCACGCCTCTGCCAGAAGGTTTGGGGTGGGGGGTGGACCAAGAGCCCATCTTTGAGAAGGGCCCTTTCCAAGAGGGTCGTCAGGTTCACGTCCACTCACACTGTGCCTCTGATGAGGAACTAAGCTCTGGATAGACAATGACGTCATTTACAGTAACACATTTTGTATGGCTTCTGTGTTAGTATCATCGGGCTGCTGAAACAAAATGCCATGGAGTGGCTTCAACAGCAGATATTTGCTTCTCCCAGTTCTGGAGGCTGGCAGATTCGATTCCTGGGGTAGCCCACACCTGGGGCCTGTCTTCTCACTGTGTCCTCACATGGCCGAGAGCGGTCTCACTTCCTCTCCTTAAGGACAACAACGCCCTCCTTGGGGGCTCACCCTCACAACCTCACTGGAATCTAATCGCCTCCAAAGGCCCCACCTCCACATACCATCATCCTACTGGGGGTGAGGGCTTCCTTGTCTGGAGTTGGGGGTGGGACGAAATGTAACATGAATGAACATTGTAGCAGACATCACCAGAGCCCTCTGCAACAGTTGCCTGATGACAAATATTCAGTCCTTTGTTCCTTGACAAACACTTCTGGGCCACCAGGTTAGTTATACTGCTTTGGATACAAGCAACCGAGACACCCTTCTACTTAAAGTCGCAGCTTCCCATGGGTCTTAACATGAAAGCCCTTAATCGGGCCTATTACAACACTTGAAATCCAGCTTTGGTACTTTTCCTAGCCATCACTCCCCACTTTCCCTCATTTTTTCTCACCACTTCTAAGGTCCCCCAGTCAAATGTGCGGCCCTGAGCAGTGCTCCCTCCTTGTGCCCGCACACACCCACCTCTGCAGCCCCCGCTCAGACACAAATGCTCAGATGGGCAGGGCCACCCTCCCTGTGCAGCCCATGGAAGTTGCATGTAGATGCTGGCACTTGGGCCGGATCGCAGGACGGGCAGAATGACCATGGGAAGTGCTGGTGGGCGCCAAGGCCGTGGGCCAGCTGGGCCAGAAGCAATCTTGGAGATGCCCACACCTGGCACTTGTGCAGGAATAGACAGTCTTATGTTTTACAGGGTTCATAGGCAGTTAAACATCAATTTTCTTACAAAGGGGAGTTGAGTCTAAATATTTTAAAGACCTTTTCATCTAAGGTATCTCTGAGGGCATGTGAATAACACAAGGACAGAGTTTAAGCTCCCTGCCTCTCCCTCCAAACCAGGCTCAGAAGGTTGGTTTGATATCTCTCTTAGTTACTACTTGCACAGAGGGGTCTCACCCGCACCTCCCCTATGCTCCTCCCAAAGAATTTTCAAGCACATACCAGAAGTCCATGACACAGCAGACAGCCATCTGGCCTCTGAGCCCGGAGGGCATGCATGCCTGTGTGTATCCATGTGTGCATGTATGTGCCCATGTGTGTGCCTGTGCCCATGTGTGTGCCCAAGTGTGCCCCTGTGCATACCCATGTGAGTGTGCCCATGTCTGTGCCTGAGTGTGTGCATGTGCGCTTTCCTATGTGTGTTTTTGTGAGCATGCTGGGAAGGGGGACCTGGCAGGGCAGGGCAAGTGAGCTGTGTTCCCAAACATAGGCAGTGCCTCAGCTCTGACACTGACACACCCCATGGGGCCAGGGGAACACAGTACTGGTGACATCTTAAGCCAGGAATCCCTTTCAACATGGCAAACGGAGTATAAAAATATCTCCAGCGGGCATCTTTCCCAAAAGGGGGAGGCAGTTCACCTTTAAATGCTGCCTGTTTAAATGAAACTATGTCCACTGAAGTAGGATGGGTTTTAAACTTCACTGAGGTTTATTTCCCCGGGTCCCAGGGAGGAATGAGTGCCAAGTTGCCTGCAGGGAACCCAGAGGGAAATGTTGAGGTCTCTGTCCTTCTGCAGAGGAGGGAGGTGGACAGAGGGAGTGGACAGAGGGAAGGTGAAGTTCTCCTCTGGCCTGGATGCCAAGTCCCCTGGTGAGGCCCCAGGCCAGCCTAGCAGCTGGCTGTCCCAGCCCAGCCAGGCACCCCTCCTGACAGAGCCCCCGCCCACCAGGGCTCCGGCTTCCTGCCACAGCCACTGTGGGCACCTTGTCCACTCTTCAACCAGCCTTATTTTCAAGCCACCCAAAAATAACAACATTTGATACCAGGCCTCTGAAGGCTTTGGCTGGGGTCATGTTTCCAAATTCTTGACTTAAGGATTGTAAATGAGAACTCTTTTTTTTCCCCCAGCCAGGCTATTTTTTCCCTCTCTCTCTCTCTCTCTCTCTTTTTTTTTTTTTTTTTCTTCTCGAGATGTTGGGAGAACCCCAACCAAGGAATCAGTGCTTAATGGGTCACAGGGTATGAATAGTAGTGTTGAGACATAACACAGAACTCTTTGTACTATCAGGCAACCGAACCTAAAAAAAAAAGGAAGAAAGCTTCCATACACACCAGTAAGCATACCAGCAGGGGCTCCGCATGGGAGAGCGGCATCGCTGAGCACAAGCCCCTTCTATATTTGTCCACTACGAGCATCTATTTACAGCCCGGCTGCGCCCACAGACGCCCTAGTAATCCAGTCAGGGCTCACGGAAAGCCATTCTGCATAGATTCTTGTGCCGCTGGTAGTTAGTAGACATGAATTCAGCAAATAAAGTGAGTATTGAAGTACAAATCCTGAACTCTGGGTCCACAGCCCAAGTCCCTGAGCTCTGCTCAGTCCTTTCTTTATCAACCTGCAGCGAGTGGGGACAAACACAACCGATCACTCACAGTTGGCCTCAGTGGCATGTGACGCTTTGAAAATTAAGGTAAAAATCTGAGGGCTTCTTTTCTTTGAGGCACAGTCTAAGCATGTGATATTATCCTAATTAAACTGCATTTTCCTCATGTGGTCAGTTCTTTGGTGAAGTTCTGTGGAATGATCCAAAGTATCTGTGAATCTGTTACCAGTCATGGTAAATGGAGGCCTGGAGGGATCCCCAAAATCAGCTAATTAGGGCAAGCCTGGTGGTATGTGTCTGGGTCAATATGGCAAGCCTTGGGTGACATCACAAAGATGCCGGTTTTTACATGACAATGAAATGGATCTGCTTGAACACAAGCACTATCTCTTCTTCCGTGAAGCATTCAGGCTGAAGGCCGTGTGACCCAGCAGCTGACAAGTGCAATAATTCTCAGAATTTTGTGGCTCAGAATATGTGCTGGCTACTGAGAACAGGGTTTTTAGAAACAGAAAGTTCAGGTTACAAGCCTAGTGGGCAGAAACTCGAACTCCTGGTGCTGGCAACATGCCCTGGGCTGTCAGGGGTGGGCCAAGGTTCTGGCTACTCCATGTCCTATGTTTAAATTCTGAGCCTGTAAGCAAAAAAAGTGTTGGAAGGGTTCCCTTACCTTTGGAAACTGCAAAATAAAATCTCCTTTGGCAAAGAGACTCTTTGTGGGCTTTCCTGCAGGCTTGTTGGGCAGGATTTACCTCTGGCTGCCATGCTCCCTCCTCCACGTCCGTCTTTTGGTGGGTGGTGTATGTGTGTGTGGTGGTGGGGGGGTGCTGTAGGGTTAACACTCTTATTTAAGCTGTTGGACTAACCAAAAAATTAAAACAAAATGGTGGGGGCAAAGTGGGGTCCATGCTGTGCCCTGGAGGTACCCCAGAGGTGGTTCTCCCCCTCAGTGAGGTTTAGTATTTCAGTAGCTGGTGTCTGAGTTGCCATGGAGAGGAGCAAAGAAGGGTGCAGGCAGCCCTGAGAGGTCCTAGCGCTCCTGAGCTCAGGTGCAGCCCCACTCTAGAGCCGAGGACTGAGCACTGAGCACACACCCGGTCACTGAGGCTGTGCGGAGCCCTTTCTATGTATCTCAGTGTGCGCAGACTCCCTGGGAGACTGCTGCTGTTCTCACACCCAGCCTCCATAAGGGAGCAGAGCCTTACAGATAACTGTCCAAGACTAACCTAGCTAGTTACACTGTGGAGGCTGAATTTGAACCCACACTTTTTCATGTTAATATCTAGGCTAGCCCTGGTTGGTGTGGCTCAGTGGGTTGGGCACTGTCCTGCAAACTGAAAGGTCAGCGGTTCAATTCTTGGTCAGGGCACATGCCTGGGTTATGGGCCAGGTCCCTAGGTTGGGGGTGTGTGAGAGGCAACCAATTCATGCTTCTCTCACAATTGATGTTTCTCTCTTTCTTTTTCTTCCTCCCTTCCCCTCTCTCTAAATGTAAATAAAATCTCTTTTTTAAAAATCTAGGCTATTGCTGACTTTGCTAAACTCCCTTTTCCCACGCCTCTTACCCTCCTCAGTCTGGCACAATGCATCTGGGACTCAAGGATGTCTCTGGGGGAGGGTGAAGTCAGAGAAGCCATGCAGATGAAGGTGACAGGGTCACACACACCTCAGGCCTGGCCCTGGAAGTGAGGGCTCCTGGCTCCTATCCATGCTGTAAGTGCTGGGCACTTACTGCTCTCTGCGGAGCAGAGACTTGGAGCAGCTGAACAGCTGACTCAAGCCTGCATCTCCCCCATGAGGTCCAGGCTTCCATGCCCTGGGACTCCTGGCACACAAGCCTGCGGACAGCAGGAAGCAGAGTTGAGGCAGGAGCTTGCCCTTAACCCATACGTGGTGGACCCTGGCGCTCGTACGGTGGGTGCACGGTGTGCCCATGCTGAACCATGGTGCTGGAAAGAAGGCTGTTGGGCCTGGAGTTACTGAGCGCATGTAAAAGGTGAGCTTACTCTCTCTCAGTGCTGTAAAGTGATGAAAAGGAAATTTGCATGGCATTTGTACACACCCATGAAATAGTATTTCAAAATATCCGAACTGGGAAAGATAAACATGAGCCCATGCTTTTTTGCTTGACTTTTTCCTCCAGTTTAAAAGGCAGGAGTGCACTCTGCGGCTCAGCCTCCTGGGAGCCTATGCTGGCTGGCGTCCTCCGGTGGCTGGGATGCCACCTTCAACTCTAAATTGTTGGACTTGGAGACACAAACTTCCAGGCCTCAATCATGCCACCTGTGCTCCTGCAGGAAATAAAGAGTTCTGAAATCTTTACTGCCTTCAACCCCAACACAACCAGCAGCCTGGAATAAACACCCTAACTGGCCATTTCGGGTGCCTTACTTGGATTTATTGCTCCTGGTTCTGAAAACCTATTGATCTGCGCTGTCCCTGGGAGGCTGAGCTTCCTTGCCACCTGGATTGAGTCTTCCTCCTTGATGCCAGGGCACCTAGCCCGGTGCCTGGTGCCTGCACGTGAGCAAGTGCATACACTGCTCAGGGAGCCGTGCAGGAATGAAAGGAGAGGCCGTGCTCCTGCGGCATAGATCCACTCAGGGACCCTAGGGTGAATGACCACAGCATTTTCTGAGCACCCAGACTCATGGGCTCCCCGATCCACTGCCTGGCACTTGGGGTCCTGCCCCGGGTTCCTGTCTGATGTGCTTCTATCACTGACTACCATCCTGCCTCACTCTGGGGGCCAGGGATGGGGTGGGGGTGGGGGTGGGGGAATGTTTTGTGTTTGCCCTGAGGCATGTCCCAGTTCCACAGCAAGTCATTTCTATTCACTTATCTGGCCCTTTTAGATGAATGACCCATATTTTTGGCCTTGGAGTCTCCAACCCCTCATCCCTGCTCTAATACAGCTCCATCTCCAAGCCTTATCAGCTCCTTGGAAATGTCTCATTGGCTAGCTCCTCCTCTGCCACCCTCTGGGCCAGTGCCCCTGATGGGACTGACCTAATGGCCTTGCTCCATTCTTTATCAATACCTCTGCCAGGGCCACCTGACTGGCTGCTGTCATTATAAACTCTGGAGCCTCCCCCAGCGTGAGTTTCTGGGCCTGGAAGTCCCACCTCACCCCATTTAGTCAAGCTTTGTTTCCCCCTTCCTCCCAGTAATTGTCCTGCAGTGACAGCAGCCACGATTCTTCTTCTTGGTCTCAAGCATACGGTGCTAATTTCTGCTCTGCCCGACATCATCCCTGTTTCCCCTCTGGCGTGCTCCCTCTGAGCCTCCCTCGGTCAGCTTTCTCCACGAAGCCTTCCTTTCCCTCCACTCCTGCCCACTCCCTTCCGGGAAGCATGCACCCAAAGTGTGGGTGAAGCCCCGCTGCCTCTGCTCAAATGCTGCCTTAGGTCACAGCCACGCTGCGTGTGCCTCAGCCTGAAATTTCCCAACAGATTCTATGTTCTTCAAGAACAGGGTCTGAATCGTATTTATTTTGTGTTCCTCACAGCACCCGCCAGGGGAGGAACTTATAGAGGTTGTATGATAGGCTTGTGCATGACTGATCTTTGCTGAGGAAATTAGACAAGCGTTAATTAAGAACTATGACACGTATTTTATTTGGAAAAATTGGGGTTTGCAATGGGGGTTTGGTTTGCCATGGTGGCTGCTGCTACTTCTTTCATTTTTTCTTTCTCTGCCCCACTTTCTCCTTCTCTGTCGCGTTCATCATATCTCTCCCTTGTGGTCCAGTTCTCATTCTGTAGACTACAAGACTGCGAAATCTTTAAAAAATTATAAAAATCTACACTCCTCAGTGCCTCAACATACAGGATGCATACAATAAACGTTTGTCAAGTGAATTAATTTGTGAAACTTCTGGTATCTAGAATCCTTAAAATCCCATAGTATTAAAGCCAAATGCCTTCTCCTTTGTTCTTAATGCCGAAACACCAGCCTTTCAAGGTTTTAGTCCCCTGAGCACCTCGTCCACTGTTGTTTTTTGATTTCCCTTCTTTCTTCCACCCCGATTCTGCCCTATTCAATCCTTTAGTGTCCTCTTAAAAGCGATCATTTGGCTTTTAAAACACTCTCTTATGAAATACAGGTCCCTGATTATTAATTACAATTGTTGGACGTTATCATATTTGCTACGGCAAGAATTAATCCACTGAGATTAATCAGTGAAAAATGCACAATTTATTAAATGACCTCTGTATACCCTAAGAGAAAAATTTAACACATTAGTAAGAGATGAGGCTGTTGGTGCCTTTGTTATTAGAGTCTCCAAAGGTGATTATGCATGTTTCTAAAAACCACCTTGCCTTCTGATGGGAGCTGCAGAGACTTGGGGTAGGCGTGGTCACTGCTGTTTCCCCTGAAGCACCCTGAACGCCACCCTGCATCTACAGTGGAAGTTTAATAATGCCGCATGCCAGCCTGCTGTTGGATCAGCCTGCCATGGGCCCCCGCAGAGCTAAGGAATTCATGAGCACTCCTTGAGAAAGCCTAGACAGAAATCAGGAAGAGGAAATAGGAAATACATATTCCATAGGCTGTCCTGCTCCACCCATGGCCAGTATGGATTTTATAGCTAATAATTTATGTTTTCTTTGAGATAGGAAGTCCACATTTAATTCAGCACAGCAATCAACACAATTGATTCATAAAAGCAAAATTGCCTAATCAATAGACTAGAAATACAGTCACTGTGAATATAAATTCTTTCCTCTTCTAATGATCCCAAGCTAATTGTTTCAGCCCTTCTGGCTCGTCTTCCTGATTACACCGGGAGAATAAAGACAGCAGGGACACGTGACTCCTCCATCAGCAAACTGAGCGTGGAGAGGGGAAGAGTGGGTAAACAAAGGCTGGGGATGCATCTCAGCCATTCCGTGACACATCTTAATATTTCCTGCTCTGATAAGGCCCCAAAGTATTACTTGTAAATGCTGAAAAAGTTGGGGGGCATGTAAAAACATGGGATTTAGTGCTAGAAGATCTAGATTTAAATAGAAGCTTCTCCAGTAGCTATAACTTCAAAGTCACTTGACCATTTCTTTGCCTCAGTTTTCTGTTCTGTAAAAGGGCTTTTAACACATTTGTTTTGTAGGCTGTTTTGAGGATGAACGACCTGGGAGAAGCAAGGACCTCATGCATCACAAAGCATTGCGTGTGTGTTCAGGAGAAGAATGTTTCTTCTCTGAGCAACTTAGAATTACGGCCTGTTTATGGGGCTGCAAGTTTGTCAACCCCAGCAATGTTTGGTCCCTGAAAGCCTCTGTCCTTAGCCCAGCATGAAGCTCTTTTTCAAGAAAAAGTGCAGGTTTTTGCTCCTATGCTCTCAGGTCCAGCGTGGGGTGCTGGTCCCTGCAGTGCCTCACTGACTGAGTTGCTCAGAGGCTGGAAGCCCCTTGCCACTTGGGGGCTGGTAGGAGGGTGAATGTGCTGGGCTGGGCCTTGTGAAGAGAGAGCACTGTGCTCGCAGAACCCGTGTACTTTTCAGTGAGGGTGCAGTGGTCCCCTCCCCTGGCACTCACTGCACATGCCTGTGCCAGTCATTGCAGTGGCAGCATGGTAGAGAGGGAGGTGGCACACACAGGGAGGGGCAGGCAAAAGAGGCATTTTCCAGCTTGTTAGTAAGGCCTGCCACTTCAGTTGTGTGTGTGTGTTTAAATAAAAACAAATTACAGATCAGAATCTCAGACAACCCCACACCTGGGCTGCCCCGGCATGCCTTTCAGCCACCTTCCTCCTGCATGCTTTGCCCCTGCCAAGCCTCCCCATTAGAACAGCGTGCATCATCCCCCTTGGGGTCGAGTGGCTCAAAGTCTGCCCTGTCCTGACAGTCATAAAACTGGCTGCTGTGATTTCAGCCCTGGGGGTCACTCCCTCAGTGGCAGAAAGGCAAACAGATCTGGAACAAGGAAGTCTGACATGAGGACAGGTCTGCCAGTGGACCAGCTGCCATCCCTCCCTATGGACTAACAGACCTGCCTGACATCTACGGGAGGGGCGGGAGCGCCCCTCCTTGAGGGCAGCTGTCCTCTCTTTGGGTCAAGGCTGCTGCCTGTGACCCCGAGACCACTCAGCCCAGTGCGCATGTATATGGCACCGTCCCCATAGGATTCCGTGTTGCAGGTGGCCCTGGTTTGTGCAACGCCACCACCCTGCTTGGGAGCACTAAGGTACCTCCCACCTTTTAATCCATTCCTTGGCCACTGTAGCAGCCGCTAATTGTGCTGGGATTGATCCCACCCTCAGCTTTAGGGAAGACCTGAAACTAGATGCCAGTCAGGGCAATCCACTTCCTTCCCTAGGATTGGTTAGGGCATGGGGAGGCCTAAGCCAATCAGAGCAGGCTATTCCTTGACCACAAGATGATGTCAAGACCAAGCCAATCAGAGAGAAGCTTGGCACTCTTTTTCTGGAAGGGATCCTATGCTCTTTCTTCTTGGATGTGAATGAGGAAGCGGGTCAATCATCTTAAATCTTGAGGGAGGCCTGCATGAAGATAACATCAACACCAGGAAGGCAGGGCCAAGGGAACCAGGGGGAGATGAGGCTCAGATCTGAAGAGAGTCAGACCTGAAGCTGGCCTGCCTGTGGGTTTTTCTGTCCTAAGAGCTAACAAGTTCCTTTTATAGTTTAAGCATATTTGAATAGGATGTTTTGTGACTTTGCATTTGAAAGCATCATAACTGATAGCATCAAGGTCTGGGTTGGCCAGGACAGGAGGAGAAACCTTAGAAAGGACCATGATGGTTAATCTTATATGTCAGCTTGCCTAGGCCAGAGTATCCAGTAGTTTGGTCAAATACCTGTCTAGATGTTGCTTTAAGGTATTTTTAGATGTAATTAACATCTAAATCAGACTACAGCAGATTGCCCTACACAATGTGGCTGGGCCTCATCCAATCAGTTGAAGGTCTTACAAACAAGGACTGAGGTTTTCCAAAGATGAGATTCTCCTCAAGACTGCAACATTAAAAGAAGAAGAAGAAGAAGAAGAAGAAGAAGAAGAAGAAGAAGAAGAAGAAGAAGAAGAAGAAGAAGAAGAAGAACCAAAACCTTGTTTGAGCTTCCAGCCTGCAGATTTCAGACTTAAGACTACACCATCAACTTATCCATGAAATTTTAGCCCCTGAGCCCGCTCTAAGATTTTAGACACGCTGGCTCTGCAGTCCAATGAGCCAATTTATTGAAATAAGTATCTACCTGTCTCTATCTCTATAAAATATGTGTCACAGAATGAATAGGAGGAATGGGACAGAGCCTAGGGCACTCCAAAAGGGAGATGAGGAGACAGTGAAGGGTGGCCAGTGGGGCGAGACAATGAAGAAAAGGTGTCTGGAAGCCAACTGAAGGCACGGTCTTTTCACAGCTACCTGACTCCAGCCCTCAGCCAGCCCCAAGGATGACTACGAGGCTGACCACCAGGCTGACCACCTAATTCACAGGTACTTCCCATGTGCCATGCATCAGAGTATGCCTGTTACATATTCCTGTCAATTAATTCCTTCAGCAACACTGGGAGGTCCACAGATAACTCAGTGGAAGTTAGAGTGTTCAATACTAGGGTTACAAAGAGGTGGGGCTGGAATTGAAGTGCGGGCACTCTGATTGCAGAGCCTACAAGCTTTACCGAGAGAGAGAGGTTTGTGAAGAGAAAGATTAAGTGAACTAGTCAGTGAATGAGAGTAACTACGACCAGTTGTTGGTTCTCTGTGTAACTTTTTCTCTCCAATCTCTCAACTCTTGAACGTACCATCTCTTTTCCTGCTTGTGATTCTTCTCATCGATGATGAGTTTTGAGCTAATTCTGTGGAAGTCCTCAACTTCCCCCCAACCCCCCATAGACTCACAGATGGATGATCTCTGGCCCAGTCTGGCCATGGCTGACCCTCAATTTGGGTACTGTCTGTTGACAAGACCTTGAATGAGTGCCTTCCACCGCTATGAATGTGTGGCGCTCATGGTCTCTGAGGGTCCACGTGTAGAGAGCTGTGATTTATGAGAAAATGTAATGACTTTTTACAAACCCAACATTTTTACTGAGGTCAAAACTCAGTGAAGATGTCCTTTTATTTTTCATCAAACATAATTTTTTTTATTATTTTTAAAAAGGCAGTATGTTCAAACATATCCTCACACCCCTGCCCCTTTTCCTACCTGCCAGCAGCCACATGAATACCATCATGGCTTTTAAAGCCACGAAGGGACTTACATAAACTATCTTTCACTAAATGAATCTGAGCACAGAACCTTTTAAAAAATACCCATTTCCTTTATTTGTGGCCTGCATTTTAATTTTATCTCCAATAGGACTATATGTCCCCCAAGGTGATGATAACTTCACAGAGCATCTGGTGGGATGCTTTATACCCAGACGTAGGCCTGAGAGACAACATATCTTCTCTGTGACAGCAGGGGGAGCCCCTTCTCTCCATGTGTCCAAGCTGTTGGCTCTTACCCATTTCAATGTAACCGAAAGTCAGTATTTTTAGTGGTATGTGTCACTGTGCCCAAGTACCTTATGGGTATCACATATACCCAGTGCTTTCTCGTGTCTGGCTGGTCACTAAGAAACCAAAAAGCTGTCACAGAGATTTCCCAGTTTGATTCCTTAGCCCCACTGGCATAAGTACATGGTCACTTTTTTAAAAAAATATAGAAGTAAGAAATAGAAGCACAAAAGTGAAGTGAATGCCCTGAAATGACCACACAAAGCCCGAGAACATCTGGAGATTTCCTGACCTTGATTCCAGTGTTTTTGTGTATCAAGAACAGACGTGGACCCTTCTGAGTGTTTTCATGAGCCCATGAACTTGCATCTCTCAGCAGAACTCCCTCTCAGAGGTCTCTGCTGGCTGCCACGCTGCTGGGTCACCACAAGCAGTCACAGGAAAAGAACAAGAATAACTTCCCAGGAATCAGATTGCACCCTGGAAAGGCTTCCGTATTCCTCGACAAAACAATGTAAGGAGCGGACTCTTCTGTGTAATTTCCATTGCCAGCTTCTAAAATGTTTTTTGTTCCTGTTATCAGGAAAGACGAATACGTTGGCTAAAGAAGTCTTTGGTGGGCTTGTGTCTGGGTGTTCTCAAGCCTGGCAAAAGGTGTTATTTATTTATTTATTTATTTATTTATTTATTTATTATTTTAGCTTCCCATTTCTTTAGTTACCACAGCCACTTTTTAAACAGTGCCTACAACTATCACACGACACAGTCCACAGGAAAGCTCCTATGCCCCCACTTCAAGGCTGGTAATGAATGTCATTTCAATGTCATTTTAAAAAATTAAAAGAACAGAGGCCATGCCTGTTGTTGTTCTGGAGATATTATTGTAGAGTATTATACTGAATAATTAACACCAATTATAAGTTAATTATTTCGGTGGCACTTCAAGTGCCCAATGGTACCATGATGGGGGGGGCGGGGAAGCTTTAAGGTTTCTCGATTAAAAAAAAAAAAAAAAAGGCAACTCCCCTCTGGTAGGCAGTTGCTACAGTGCTTGGTGTTCCCATGTGGGCATGTCCTGAGGCCTGCTGGGTAAATACATTTTATGACATGCACTGTGCATTGGCGTGCTTTCTGCTAAGACGGGTGTCCCTTAAACAGGTCTGTTTACTCCATCAGCACGGAACATTTGCCTTATTCTAGCCACAGTCTTTAGGGAAAAAAAAAGAAGCATCATGACTTCCAAAAAGGGAGTGACAGTTGGGGCGGCTCTCGTCAGGTGCCCTCTCCAACTCCGTGGACCCGCCCAGCACGGCGGGCGGCGTCAGGGTCCTGGCAGGCGCCGCCTGGCTGCTGCTGACGCGCGTTTGATCTTTCCTGGGCCGCAGGGCTCGCCGCCCCAGGCTGTTGTTCACCGGGCCCGCGGCCTCAGCCGGAGCCGGGCCTCTGCCTTTATTTGGTTCAGAGCGCTGGGCTGGCGTCAGAGACTCCACGTGCCTCCGGGCCGCGGCCCACTAATTATAGCAGCGGCAGGTGCGCGGGCCGGGCTGGCGCTTGGGGACCCGCGGGGACTCGAGGCGGTGTGGGAGGGGGGGCGCGGTGTAGTCCCCCGCCACCAGACCCCAAGTGCACCATGCAGAACCGGGGTAAGGCGCTGTTTTGCGCGGCCCAGGAAAAGTTCTAGAATCAGTCAGTCCGGGACGCACTGGAAACCGCGGGCGATGGAAGTTAAGGTCACCTCTTCCCCTTTCCTTCCCCTCCAGTAAACAGGGTGGAGCCGCGCTGGCAGCTGTTTTCATCCTTAAAGGCGGCGGGGCGGCACAACGAAGCCCTTCTGAGCAACAGTGACAAGTAAAAAAAAAAAAAAAAAAAAAAAAAAAAAAAAAAAAAAAAACTACAATTGACCATTCTGACCTCGCCTCCAGTGTTTTCAACTAGCCTGTGATTTGTGTGAAGATAGTGGCTCCTGCGTGATGGGTGCATGCAGAGTGAACTTGGTGACACCACCTTGGACTTGGGACTGTGCTCCCAGGTCGCAGACCCACCAGGTCCCAGGTGCACGTGCTAGGCACTAGCACTGCTAGTGGGACTCACTGCTCTGCAGGAGAAGTTACCATAACTCTGCTTCCCAGCCTCCTGAAAGGAAAATAAGCTCTTGGAGGTGGTGAACCCTTGTCACTATACGCCCTTAAGCATGCTGACCGCCTACCTGTGGTGGGCCTTCAGCACCAAAGCCCGAAAGATGAGCCTCACTTAATGTAGGTGTCAGACAATCACAGCGACAACCATGTGGGGATGATCGAGAGAACGTTATTCCAGAACTTCTCTGTTACTCTCCTGTGAAACTGTGATTTCAATGATATGTGGGGTACAGTAAGTCTTTATCTTCTATCACACACACACAAAACTAATGGAATTGTAGTTTGGGGGCAGAAATAACAAAAATGGGGGTAAGAGGCTTTCAGCGTGGGTAAAGGCACCAAAGGCCTTTTTCTGCTTGGCAGCTGACACAGTCTGGGAGGCTGTGGAGAACGAGGCCCTAAGCCAAGGCCCTGTGTACAGAAATGCTGATTTATTCAGGCCCACCCAGTCCCTAGTCTCTGCAGAATTCTCAGCCCTATGGTTAGCTAGTGTTTTTAAATCATACAATAAAAGAGGGTACATCTCAGTAACAAGGCTCACTTTTAATAGTCTTTCCATACATTGAAAGAAATTTAGACCCTTACTTCCAGTGAAATGTTTATGAATTTATTTTTTTTTCCTGGAGATGTAAATAGCTGCTTATACTTGAACTGTCATGGGGAAGATGTTTTCTAAATGGCAGAAAACTATGCCGTGACCTTCACCTTTATCCACTGGAGTTGCTACACAGCGTGGCATGCTGTGTAGGATGCCTGTCCCCTCATGGACATCTGAATGTTCACGGGTGGTAACAATATGGTAATTAATAAGTAAAAGTGGTAAGTGATGGGATCTACAGATTATCTAACACTGCTCATTTCCCCCAAAACATAAACTATATTTAGAAATATTCAAATGTGACATTAGTACTCTATGCAGGCTGTCTTATCTCTGTATCGAGGGCTTCTGCTGAAAGGCTTGGAGGCTCTTCAGCTTATGCAACTGAACTTCTAAAGCCCATTCAAAGGACGAGACCGACCAGGGCTCAGATGCCTGTGATTTATACGGGAACTTGGGAGTAGGAATTTTGGAGTCCTGTCTCCTCCAGACCTTGTCTGCCCTGGGAGAAAGTCATCTCCTACAGGATTTTCATGGCTGATTTTGTGATAAATTTTATGTGCCCCAAAGACTTGTTATACTATGATTTTGAGTTTTAAAGGGCTTTTTTCCAAATCAGTTGTATTATGGAGCAAACTGTTTATAGCATCGTAATAGGGCTGTTCTATTAAGATTTCATTCAATTCTCAATCTGTTTTTCAGACACAGAATAAAATAGGTTTAAGACCCAATGTCTAAATGATTCCAAATAACGATTTGCCTATGGTTTACTTTTTGCCCTAAAATAACTTTCTGTGGCTTGTATGGATTGTTTTATGCAGCTCAGTGCCGTAAGAAAAGCAGTACATAATATTCTGTGATAAAGACCACTGCAGGTGGAGATTTCAAATTCTGTAACTAAAAAAAAAGTAAGTTAGAAAAGCTGTTTTCAGTCCTGTTAAGTTGTACTGTCATGGGGGAGGAGCAGGTGACAGACTCATGGGTTAACACAAAGTTCACTGTTAAATTAGGTACAAATTAATGTGTTAACATCAGGAAAAAGGGAGAGGGTGGATATCCCCAATTATGGATTTACCTGGGGATTAATAAAGAAATCCATTGATAACCCATAAATCCAGGCATTTTCCATTTTCCAACCCCTTAAACAATTCACAAATTGACTTTTTGCATTTTTTGTGCCTTTTCAATGTGAAGGATTCAAAACTTCTGAGGAAAATGCAGGCTGTCAACAGAAATAAGATAGTTGAAAATCTGGGAAGTCACACCCACAATTTTTATTGGACTGTAGTCACTTGTATCATAATCAATACTATGGCTGTCAGAGGCCTAACCAGTGGCACTGAAGGAGTTAAACAGCACCGCCCCACCCTCATTTCTAGAACCTCAGAGGATGAGGTAGGTAAATACGTGTTCTATTCTTTGGTGACTCTGACCTTGGTTTGTGACGGAGGAAAGGCGTGTCTTCTCACACTGTTCCCATGAAGAAAAGGCAAGCAAGGGAGGGTGACTCAGGACTTCTAGTGGCCTACACACAACTGAATGTTTTTCTGAATGATTCCACGTATACACTTTGGAATCAGGAAGAGAAACATTCTACTCTTCACTAACCAAATAAAACCATCTATAAATCACATGCAAAACGATTTTGAGTAACAAGGGATTTAAAAGTTGTTTCGTATTTTCTCTTTAACATTTTTCCCCCTTTAGGATATAAACAAAGACAGCTGCCACATCAAGAGTCTGGTTTAACTGGAGACTGAATGCAATCATAAGTTTACTTTGGAAGGAACTTTTCAAATTTAAAAATGACTTCTGCCAGCTGCACTACTTTAAATTTCAGTAAAAATCAAATCTACCATTTTTTAAAAAGTTAACATTTAACTTAATTATGAAACATTGTGTTGTGTATTATAATAAGAATATTATTTATTGAAAACTGCCTTCAACAGGCTACTAAAAAATATTAAAATGCAATGGTGAGTCCCATAAGTTATTGGACCACCCCTAATCAATATATATTCAACTGTTGCTGTTTAATTTAAAACATACAGTAAGTTTAGGCACTGACCAGGTAGCTCAGTTGGTTAAGAGCATCATCCCATCCCAGTAGAGCAAGACTGCAGGTTTGATCTCCAGTCAGGGCACATACAAGAAGCAACCCATGAGTGCATAAATAAGTGGAACAACAAATCAATGTTTCTCTCTCCAAAATAGTAACTAACAATAATAATAAAATATAGTTAAGTCTATGTATACCCACCCTATCCTCTAACTCCTTAGAAGTTTCACAACTTCCTTTCATAGTCTAAGCCACTGCTTAGCAGACTTTACTATTTACTCAATAAAGAGTAAAAGCTGCACACATCTAGAAATTTCTTACTTTGTGACAGTAGTGTGGTTCATAATGTATCTCTTGTTTTCCACCTTTTATCTGTTTATAAATTCTGGCTTCAGGTGATCGATAAAGTTCATACACGGCTTTCTGTGACTCTATTCCAGAGCGTTCCAAAGGACAGGCTTTTTCTCCTCTCTTGTCGCCAGTGGGTTTCACTGGGCCCCAGAGAGCTATTGCACTCCAAGCTTCCCAGAGAGCAGCTCTACGTCTTGACAGTGTTTGTGATGCCGTCACTATTTTCTCCTTCCAGCCCACTATTGCAGCATGGCTGGCTCTACTGCAAGTGGAACAATAAACAAGCGCTTTCTGGCTGTACTTTGCTCCGCTGTTCACTTTATGTTTACCCTACCCAGTTGCCCTTTCCCCAGGTCGTAGCCCTTTTTTTTCCTACCACCAGTTTGCCTTTTTGTTGTGTCTTTTATCTCCTGTCTTGCAGCACTCCAGTCAAACCCCAAACCCACACACCCTTTAGTCGCACTGCATCAGGGATTCAAGGGATAGCCATTCTAACCTTACTTTGAAAAATTAAAAAAGGCCTCGGAAAATGTTCAGTACTCCCAATTTTATTTTTATTTAATGCTAAAAGTTAAAGAAAAAAAGTACTGTAAATCTAACAAATGACAGAATGCAGGTGATATATCCACAGCATGATATCTGAGATTACACTCACTTCAGTTAACATGAGTTTCATCATATATAGAAAAAGTATCACCTGTAACTTAAAAAAATAAAGGTTAAAAGGTGGCACACTTTTTAAAATACTTGGCGGCCAAGAAAATGTATATAATAAAAGTTGTAAACCATGTGTACGTTCTAACTTTTAATGTGAGGCCACATGAAAGACAGTACATCTGTTAAATCCTATAAATCAGTAAAGCAAAAAAGGAAAAGCTTCAACACCCATCCCCTAATATCTTGAGTATTAAAAGCACAGCTGAAATATTAGGAGTTGAAACCTGATACTGCCCATGTACAGTAAGTAGTTTTCTGACATTTTTATCCAGCTGTGGAGAATCTCTGTACTGTCATCAGGTACAACAGAAAATCAAACCCATGTCCCAACGTTAACTTTTTAACTTAGGAGAATGCCAGAAAAATAACCCAGATCAACACTTTCCAGCTGCAAATTCTTCCACGAAGGCCACCCAGGGGCCAGGCAGACTCATGCAAATCTAATTTTTTAATAGGAGTAACCTCCCCACACAGCCCTTGAAAGCTGTTCATTTTCTTCCCCTTAACCCTCATCAGCACGCAGAATGATTGGCTGTCTTTTCCACAGCTGGATAAACTTATTCAAAACAGCAGGATGGTTGTTATTCTTTTTGGAAAGCTATCTGTATCAAGATTGCAAAACATACAGATAGCTACCACAAATTAGGTCAAGTGACTGATAAATTTGTAACATCTAAAAGGTCAAATTCCAGTTTATAATAAAATGCCTAAATGCATATTTATACAACAGACCGTAATAGTTGAATTTCTTACAAATATTTTCATGGGTATGTAAAACTGACTGTTTCTGCACGTGTACATTTACATAAGAGAAACCAGTCTGGATCTGAGTCATAGCTACCCCAATTAAAAAAAAAGTAACAACAAACTGGTTAATCATGCAAGTCTGCTGGTCATGTAACAATGACTTGTAACATGAACTTGTACGGCGTTCATAGGTACACTCATTAAAAACACTATGAAAAATACTGTATTTAGTGAAGTATCTGATTTTCAAGTGTTAATAACCGGACCACTAAAAAATATTTTGAGCAATTTTAAAAAGACAAAAGCAGAACTAAAAAATAATCCAAAGTGGGTAACAATCTATATTTTCAAATTAAAATAGAAGCTGGGCTGTGAATGATACACATAAGTTGTAATGGACCTTGAAGCGATGATTCAGCCTTATTATAGGGCCCAGTTACAAACACCTGAACATAAAAAGGACTTCACAAAATAGTGTTCCTGTGAATGTTAAAACAACACAAAAACAAAAACAAAAAAACCCAGTATCGCTCTGAGACAACTATTTCTAATAATTAACTGATGATTTATTGGTTTAAAAAATCATTTTACTGATGCAAAATAGTGATCGAAAGAAATCAGTATACAAAAGGCTTCTAAAAATAGTTGAGAGGTGGAACCTGTCTATGATGTCAAACCTTTTCAATTTTCACTAGTTTATCATTTTCTTCCAGGAGAACTGTATTATTCACTTGGCATTTCAAACACATGTAAGGAGGAAATTACAGGTGTCCTCCACCCTCATTTGGGCTGTCACCAATATGCCCACGAGCAGTCCTGGCAGCACTGTGTGCTGCTACTGTCATTGTACCATACTGTAGTTTGCACTCATGAGAAATGGTGTGGTCGATAGCATCAACAGCAATAGCACTACAGGTAAATGATAAAAAAAACAACACATAGAACAGAAACAAAACCGACCCCACAATCTCCAAGTTCGCCTGGACTGGAACTTCTCTTGCAACTCTTTCCCCAAGGACATGACAACAGCAGCAACACAGAGCTCTGGGGTGTTTACAAGGATGAAGGGGCGCTGCAGAGCCAGGCCCTGGTCAAAGATGGCAGTGCCATCCCGTACACACCACCATCATCACCACCTTCCGTCACTGAATTGTGTGTGTATTATGTAACCAACTAGCATGCAGCATTATCATCTTACAACTGATTACATGGGCAGCCAACAATGATCAACTTTGCCTTAAAAAAAATTCCCCCCAAAACCAGTCCCCAAAATCTCTCAGCAGCAACTCTCAAGCAGTCCTCAATGTCCCAAAAACTTAACTTTAAGAAGAAAATAGAGAAAGACTCAAAAGCTAATATTCTGAGGGTAAACTTGGTATTTCCCAGAGGCATGCCCACTTTGCAACAGCACCCCTTGCATTTACTTCCTTTCCTTCTCCACCAGTTGGCCTCCAGCCTGAGAAAGGGGCAGCAACAAGGAATAACGGACAGTAAGGCAATCTTACAATGTCAGAAAATGTATTTGGCTTTTTTTTTCTTTTTAAAGTAAGTGCATACAAACACAGCTAGAAGCATTTTGGGTTTTGCCAAGTGCTCTAAAAAAGCAGCGCAAGTCACAGCCTACATTGAACGGTAACTGTCACCAGGATAATAAAGCACAGACATATGCAAATAACGTTTACAAAAGAAGGAAATGCCTTTATAAGTACATACCTTTTGTCGTCAAAAAAAATATAGAAACACAATGTATTCAAAAAAATCAAAATTATACAGCCATGTTTATGAAGTCTACATTTCTCTCATCTTGGAGATATATATATATATATATATATATGGAGATATATATACAACTCAAGCAGTTTTAGTTAAGGGTAACGATTGGGTTTTTCGGAAACTGGAAAGTCACGAGTCTCTTTCTTTTTTCACTTTCACATCTCCAGCAAGGATGGTTGCAATCTCCCCTTGCATGAACGCCCAGGGGACGTTGGAGCCCACAAGAGGGCATTTTTCCCCACTGGGACAATAGACCTCTCCACTAGCTCCCTGCTGTTTGATGCTTTGTCTGGAACAAGGGAAGCAGAACTTGTGTGAAGGGACCGATGGGCACTGCACAAAGTGGGTGTCCTCCAGCCGCTCATGGCAAAGGGTGCAGCACAGGGGTGCACTGGCTGCCAGAGAGGAGTCCGGGAGGCTGGCAGGGTGCACTGGCTCCAGTCCTCCTGTGCTGCCGGCCCCCTGGCCCCCCACCTCTCTGGGGCCTAGCCTTCTTTGGTTCATTGAGGTTGGAGAGGGTGGACTGCTGCTATTTCTCCTGGTCGTGGAGTGAACCTGGTTGGCATCCTTCGAGGCGTGACTACCCCCTGCATTGTCTGCTACTAAGATCAGGGCTGCCATGGGGGACTGGCCGTTCTGGGCTGCTTCAGGCGGTGTGGTCCGGTTGGAATGAGGTGAGGCAGTGGGCGGTGGTGGAGGTACAAAAGAGGACGCAGGATTAATGGGGATCTTGAGCCCTTCAGCAGAGGTGGACAGCCACGGCTGAGCCTCTCCATTGATTTTAGGGGGCCCGACTTCACCTTCTGGTTCTGGAGAAGGCTTCCTTTTCCTTGCTGTTCTTGCAACTGAAAAAAAAACAGCAAATAAAAGGGAAAAAGAGGAAATATATGAACACGCACTAAAAAGGATCATTTATTAATGTGAAACAAAACTATTTGAGTTCTGTTGTCTAAAAGCCTATATTCAAAAACACACGAGTTTCAAATACACGTGCAACTTAAAATACTTAAGGGCTGGCTCCGAGGCTCTACGGCACAATTGGCATGCATATCCCCAGGCTTAACTGTGAATGTGAGTGTTAAGGTCCCCCAACAGGTTAAAATTCGACTGGTGCCCTCCTGCTCCCATCCAAGAATGTGCTGGGAAAGGAAAACCCTGTGTCAGTGCCTATCAGCCCAGTCTGACTCATCTCTGTTGTGCTGCTTCAGCACAAGAACACGTTGCCACTGAACAGTGGTTCCGCCTGGGGCAGAGCAGGAAGTTGGGTGTTTGTTGTTTCTGGGTTGGGGTAAAATGGTGAATGGATAGAGAACACCCCCACCTCCACCCCACCGCGGAGCGACCTCGGTCCCTTTCTCCCCTAGATCCCCTCACTTCACTGCCGCCCCTACCTGCTTTAGACCCGCTGGCCCCGTTGGCCTCGAACCCCAACAACCTGCCTGCAGTCAGGGTCGGCTCCTTCTTAAACTTGCTCTCGAAGGGCCCAGAGTGGCCGTGCTGGTGCAGCGCCAGCAGCGTGTCCCGCACAGTCTTGGGTCGGTTGACCCAGTCCTGCTCTCCTGACGCGCGGCCTTTGCCTGTGCCCTCGGCGCCCAGCTCGGCGGCCCCAGCTGCGGTGGACAGGCTGTCGGCCGGGCCGCGGTGCGCTGGCGGCGGCGGCTTCTCCTTCGCCGCCGCCTCACGCTGCTCATGCTCCGCGGCCGCGCAGCTTGACACAGACGCCGGCCGCTTGTGCGCGCCCAGCTCGGCCGGCGGAGCAGAGCTCAGGCCAGCGGCTGCGGCCCCGGACACGGCAGCCAGCGAGGCGGCGGCTCGGCCACTGAGGCCGAGCGCGGCGGGCAGAGGCGCGGCCGAGCCGTTCATAAGCGGCACGAGCGTGGGCGGCACGGCATGGCCGCGCCGCGGGTTCGGGCTCTGGCGGTTCAGCTCCGGCGGCTCCTCCAGCTTGGAGAAGCCGTTGGGCACCAGAATGCCGTTCACAGGCGGCGGCGGCTGGGCCAGGCCCGCGGCCGGCCGGGAGCCCCCGAAGTCAGGACCGAGGCGTGGGGGCCGCTCGGCTGCGGCCAGTGGGTAGCGCTCCAGCGCCTGCGGGGCGCGCGGGGCCGCCTCAGGGCCGGCGTGGCCAAGCTGCTGCTGCTGCTGCTGCAGGAGAAGGTCTTTAGCCGAGAGCGGCGGCGGCTTCGCTGCAGCCGGAGCGGCGGCGGCGCCGGGCGGGGAGCGGCCCTCCGGGAAGCAGCCGTGCGCCCGCTTGAGCTGCCGCGCCGTCTCGATGACGAACTCAACGCGGTCGGCACCCTCGTAGTTGACGCAGCCGCGGCACACGGGCTCTGTGAAGTCCCAGATCATGGCCCAGGGCATGCGAGGCAGGTCACACAAGTAGCACGACTGCCGCCGGGACGCGGCCGCCACCGCCACCGCCGCAGCCATGTCCGCGGAGCCCGCGGAGGAGGGGGCGCCGCCGCTCGCCGCCGGCCCCGCGCGCGCCCTCCTGCCCCCCCAACCCCGCGGCTCCCCCACCAGCGGCGGCGGCGGCCGCAGGGGCGGCGGCAAAGGCAGAGCCCGCGGGGGCTCGGCGCCCGCGCAGCGCCCCCGGGACACGAGGGGCGGCGGGCGCGGGGCGAGGGGCTGCAGGCGCGGCAGCACGGCCCCCCGGCGGGCGCGGGTGGGCGGCGGGAGCGACGGCGGGGGCTCGGCTGGGGCCGCGGCGGGCCTCCAGACCGGAGCGAAGACAGGCCGAGCAGGCGAGCGCAGCAGGTCGCGACGGGCGCGGAGTGCGGGGGGGAGGGCGGGGGGCGGGGGCCGGGGGGCGGCCGCCGAGGCAAGCTCAGCCTGAGCGGTGGGGCATGCCGCGCCGGTGCGGCGGAGGCCGGGCGGCGTGGAGCCGGGGCACGGCACGGACCCCGCGTCGCTCTTCTGCTCCCTCACTGCTCCGGGCGTCGCCGCTCTCCAGCGCGCGCGTCAGCAGCGCCCAGCCCGCCTCAGCTCCGCCGCCACCGTCGCTGCTGCTGCCGCTGCCGCCGCCGTGCCGCTCCACTTCTACAGACTTGATTCTTCGACAGCCTCGCACAGCGCCTGCGCGGGCTCCCTCCCCTCGTGCGCGCGCGCCCGCCAGCCCAGCCCCGCGCGCGCCCGCCCCTCCCCAGGGCAGAGACTCCTTGGAGAGACCGCTCGGTGCTGCGCGGGTGGCGCGTCTCAGCTAAAGGCGCTACAAGTGCAGTCTGCTCTCTTGTAATCGCCCGGCGACCTCAACCCAGTCCGAACTCCTCCCTCCTGGTTTGGGTAAAATCGTGCTAATACTCGTGTTTTTAAAGCGGGGCCACTTTGGGACTTGGTTCCGACTGTACTGGCTGTAAGCAGCGTGCCTCACAGGGCTTTAGGAGTTAGACTGTTCACTCGTGCTTCATACTCATGTGTCTTGGCGCCGGGCACGCGCCGCCGGCCCCCTGAAGTTTTCCTAACACTAAATAAAGACTTCCCAAGCCTGGAACCTTAGGGGAGGGGCGGAGAACAACCTCCCAACACCTCAGCCTCCTGCCCGCTCGGCTTCCCCTTTTCACCAAGCGCAGTCTTCGCCGCCCCAGCACCGGGCCGCTTATGTAGGGCTCAGGCGGGCGCGTGACGTGGGCGCGGAGCCGAAGCCCGCGTGCGCCGCTGCCGAGTGCGCATGCTCTGCGCGGACGTGACTCCGCGTTGTTGGCGCTGGCGGCCTCATTGAGCGAACGCACATTCCTGGGATCCGAGTCTGCGGCCAGCGCTTTGCGTCACTGCGCAGCCCCCGCCCCCCGGCGGCCCTACGCCTCTGGGCTCCGCCCCCGGGCGGCCTTGCCTCTGCAGACCCAGCTCCCGGGCCGGGCGTGGGTCTGAGGTAGTGTGGCGCGGGCCGTAGGGTGTGCTGCTTGCCGGCCCTGCAGTTCGCTGGCATTTTCAGAGGCGGAGCGGATGTGCGCGCACCACGCGGCCCGGGCCAGGCTCAGCGCCGGTGAGGGGAGTCCGCGCCTGGCGTGAACAGCCCGCCCGGCGCGCCCCGCCATGGATGGCAGCTCCAGCTCTGCCCGGGCTGAACTGAGCACTTGAGTTTCACACTTGCATCGGGAGGAGGAGCTGGTGTGTATTATAATAAATCATTTTTGGCCGGTCCTTGGTTTTACTGACTAATAAATGCAGGCTTAGTCACTCTCAGTCGGGACTTTGACACTTCAACTCTGCAAGGGCGGCCTCTGGCCTCTGGAGCCGCTTTTGTTGGAAGAAGACAGGCCCACAGGGCTGCTTGAGACTGGAATGAGCTGGTTAAGTGTGGGAAGAACAGGGTACTAATTATATTATCTTTCCTACCACTGGATTGGTAGGTCAAGAGAGAAAAAAATCCTGCTGACGTTTCTCTCTAGTTGTTGCTATTGAAAATGCCAGGTTGCTTCAAAGGATTAACCACAAGGAAGAGGAAAAGCACCCTCAGAAAAACAGTGGAGGGAGCTGCTTAAAGCACATGAAAAAACCAGTTCGCAATGGCACAGAAAACGTGATGCCAGGCCTAAATGTTTTTGAAGCTAACGCTGCTGAGTCTCTCGGGGATTTCCAGAGAAGGTGTGCATGCCATAGAGGTCTCCCACTGTTCCGGATCCTACCTTGCAATTGCAATCCTGCATCACTCCCTCCTAGCTGGGGAAGCACCTGGGGACAGTGGGTTTGGTAACTCCTGGTCCCAGCGATAGTACCTCTTTCAGGGACCTGTCCCTTGGGTCACTCTCCATGGTGACCGTGTGCCACGTCCTAGCATGTGACTTGGCCCATCTGGCCCAAAGGGGATGAGGCCTGTCTTTGTGCTGCAGAGATGGGCCATCTCGGGCACCCCCAAGAGATGGCCCCACAAGGCAGCAACAGAAACATTACAAAAGTAGGTGTTAGAGCCATGGCCTAATTATACTCATTTACCTGCAAGCAGTGCTAATACCCTCCAGGGAAAGCCCAAAGTAGAAATACTGACAGGCAAACTCTGCCTTGGGAGGTACTAAGTAAGGATTTCTGTAGAACAGAGCTTTTCTGCTCCAAATTGAGGGCAGTTCCCTCTTATTCTACACTACCAGTTTAATGTCGAAACAGGTCTGATGTAACTTCCCTAATGAAATGCCCTCAGGAAAATGGAAAGGCTAGTTTATGGTCTCTCTGGCCATAAAAGGATCTGGCATCAAGGAGGTTAAGGTGGGTGCAAGGGGGATCCAGAGCAGCAATTCCTTATATTGTATCAAGCCTTTCCTGCTGCCTGGCCTTTCATGTAGCTCTGAAGCAGCTTTATCAATGTATGCTAAGTAAACACAGCTTTGTTTTTGTCTCCCACCCCTGCCCTCCCCGCCCAGGGCAGCCCAGAGCTGGATACCTTCCAAAGCATGGCTGTAGCAGTCACCGCCTCCTCTGAGCACAGGAGCGGGTTTTCTAGGGTGAGGCAATGCGTCTGCAATTCGCAGAGACAAGGCAGTAATTGTAATTGTAGTTCATCATGTGATGACTTATGAAAGAGGAAGTCAGTATGTTTTAGTCACGTAGACTCTGCCCTCCTGCTTAAGGCCCCAGGTCCTCTCAGAGAATTGTGATAATCTTTGCCATTCACAGTCAAGGTTACCTTGGCTGCAGTGAGCTCCCACCCATTCTTACGTGGACGGACAGACCAAGGCCATGTGTGGTGTGATGGGGCAGTGGGCTGAGGCTGGCTTTCAACCAGAACGCTGAAATGCTGCAGTTTGACTTAAGAACTAAAGGAAATGTTCTAGGGGGAACTCTCCCGCTGAAAGTCTAGATGAAGCAACAGCCTTTTCCAGCCCTAATATCTAAGATTTTAAAATGTCCAAATAAAAACCACAACTTAGAAACAAGGAAAGCCAGTCAGTAGGATACTGATAAGGCAGGAGTAAGAGAAATAATAGGAAGGTAAACCAGAGGAAGCAGCTGTACACAGTAGGTCAATGGGAAGGACAGGCCTGACCTCCCCTCCCACCCCGCCCCCAGTTCCATGGGCTTGCACTGTGTATGCCTTAAATGTCTGAGATCTGAGCCTGCTGCTCCCTGAGGCTTACTACAGCCGAGAGGCTCTTATACTGACAGTTGACAGGGCCCTGTGAAGAAATGGTTCTTACTAGAGGACATGCAGCCAGGGGAGCGTGCCACCCCTTGCCCCCAGCATCGTGTGGGTGGCTACTTTGCCAGAGGTGGTGTTCCAGGGACTGCTGAGTTCATGCCTTCACCCTATATCCACATGTGGGATCGCAACCTTCATTCTTTAGAGAGCACTCTTTATTAATAGCATGATGTTGCAACCACGTTAAAAGCTTCTTAAACTCTGACCTTGGCATATTTGAAGGAGAAAAAAAATGCAGTGACGCAGCCTTTGGATTTCTGTGGCTACCATCCTAGGCTCCTTGTACTTGAGCAAAGTACCGTAAGACTGAAAGAACACATGTGACATTCAGGGGTTTTCCACTTTAAAAAAGTTATAAACGTGTATTTGAACACTTGTTTATACGAATGTATCTACACATCCTATGGAGAGTCAGGACTTAAATGAACCTGACCTGATAGACATGAGAGCCTTTCTTCTAAGTAATTGTGTTTTATGAGATAATTCTGGTTTTCAAATTGTGTATATACTTTTTTAGAAATACTTTCCCTTTGTTCGATCTCTCCCTGTAGCCTGCCTCCCCTGCGCCCAGAAAATGTTCAGAGGTTAAAGAGACGTTCGCATGCGGAGGCGATGAACTCTCTGTGGAGGGTCTAAGAATCAGGCCAGATAAAGCCCAGAGAGCTCTGATCATCCGCACATGACACACAGAAGCTGTTAGTCACCAGCCTCTGGGTAAACATATGTACAGGTCCCCATCAGGGTGAAATTCAGGGTCTTGATGTAGGTTAACGGCTTTACTGTGTCAGAATTTAAAGAGCTGAAAAAAAATACAGACAAAGGAGAGATTGAGGTCACACACTCGCTGGGTCTTCAAGGAAATTTGTAGCAGAACTGGAAAGGATTCAACAGCCGTTTGATGCCAGAAGCCTCCTATTAACTTTTTGGAAAGAGCAGGATGAAAATGCACTTTTTTGGAATAATATCTGGATTAGGGTCTAACTTATATTTAAGACACTAAAATCTTTTAAAAGCTATCAGTAGGAAGACACTGACAAAATAGGGAACTAACTTCACATGTTTGAAAATATTAAATGGTAAATTTTCTCTCAATTTAAAATTTTAACTTTCCTACTTATACTTTCAGTAGCAAGGGAACTGAAAAAATTGATGTTAAAATTCTAAGAGTTTAAAAACAATACTACACCTTTGTATTTATTTTATCTTCCATATGGACATTTTAAAAAGCTATTTCAAACATAAATTCTTTTATCTTGCCATCTTTCTTCAGAAACTAAAAATGTAGGCAGTAAAAGGTTAAGTGATTTGCCTAAAGTAACACTGAAGGTGAGTGTCAAAACTGATATTTAAGTGCAAGTCCTATTGTCTAACAATAACATTTTGTTGGCATTTTGCATTTTAAAAAAATCAGGTAAGCACAGTATAGAGGCCTAGCACAGGGGTGTTAACATTTGTGAGTGTTAATAAAAAGAGTGTTAAGGTATGGCTATCTATATTTATAGGGAAAAAAGAAAACCCTGGTGTAGTTCATAGGACACCAATCCAAAGAGGAGGAAATGTCTGCAAGAGTTGAGAGGGAGGTAGAGGGGAGAGACCGTGGCTGCCATGCCACCCCCCCACCCCCCAGTGGCAGCCATCCTGTGTAGGTCTTTATGGACCTCAGAGAAGACCTGATGCTGTTGTTCAGATCAAGGAATCAGTTCCGGGATGTACCGGTAGGTCGGCGAGGAAATGGTTTGGGCATGCACCAAATTGGAATACCACACCTCTAACTTTTTATGACCCATTTCCTTAAAAACAAAGAGGAAAATCTCATGAAATAATTTCATTGTTCCTGCAGGTCTCTGATCCTGGCTCCTTTGCCAGGAGACGAATGCGCAGTACAGGCTGCAGAGCACCAAAGAGAAAGCGTGAAGTCAGATACAGCTTTGTGGAGCCCTAAGAAGCCAAACAATCAAAACTTCTTAAACTTTCATTGTCATTGTTTGTATTTCTCATGAAACAGAAATTAGCCAATGTGAACTGGACTAACTTTTGCTTCATTATTTGCAAGTATGTTTTGTAAAAAGACAATCTGCAGGAAAATTTGGCCTTTACTGGTAAGATTTCAGTAATCTGTTCTGTGGTCATATTTGCTCTAGTCTAATCCAGCAAAATAAATAAATAAATAAAGTAGTGTTATAATTTAAAACAATTATGTGTATAGATGGTATTCCAATCATATCCAAAGATCTAAACATTTAACAATAAATGTTTCCTTCAAACTTTTTGTGGGGGGTCAGTTTTATGTATAACAGAACTCCCTGCAGAAGGAGAAAAGGAAGGAAAGTTAAAAAGACTAATTGTGGACTGTAACTTATTAATTGCAGTGAATATCCAGTTGCAATGGCCACATGGTAATAGCTTTGCCAAAGGCAGTGCAAAACCACTGAGAGAATGAAGATCCATACCCAGAACTGAAGTTCATACAGGGAAGAAGGAAGCTAAGCACATGGGGGCAGACAGCCTGGGTCTGAGTCGTAGCCCAGACTACTGGTGGATAGAGGTAGAGAAATAGATTTCCTAAAATGACTAAAAACCTTGTCACAGACAGCTAAAATCCAAACACAGATGAACTCTGATGTACTTGCTGACAAGCCTCCTCCCTCAGCCCTTCAAGCAAATTCCTGACCCGAGAAAGCTGGTTCTGAAGCATGCCTAGGGACTGTATACAGTACACTTCCCAGTGGCAATTAGCTCTTAGCACTTAAGGGATAACTAGATTTTAAACGGTTTCAGATTGCTTTCATTGTTTCTACCAACCTATCTAATTTGTATTATTAAAGCAATTCATTATTCTTAACAATGACTTAGAACATCAGTGTCTCTCTACTTTATGAGTTTGGTAAACTGAGGCATCAAGACAATAAGGACTTCACCTTCAGACAAAGAAAATATGCTGCTAACCGAGAGCTAGAATTCACTTTTCTCACACTGTAGTTCTTTCTTCAGCCCACTGGTGGGGCTACCTCCTATTTCTCATGTCTTCACAGGTTCTTCTGAACATACATGCAAATATCTGCACAGGAGCCAGCTGAGGTCTCTTCACCCACCTGATGTGAGACCTGAAGCAGGTCACTCTGTCCTGTGTTTTTCTTTTTCTTTTTTAATGCTTTGAATTTATTGATTTTAGAGAAAGAGGAAGGGGGAGGGAGAGAGATTGATTTGTTGTTCTACTTTTTTACCCATTCATTGGTTGATTTCTTTTATGTGCCCTGACAGGGGATTGAACCTGCAACCTTGGTGTATCAGGAGAAAGCTCCAACTGACTGAGCTACCCAGCCAGGGCTGGGCCTGTGTTCTTGAGTGGACCAGGGGATGCTAAGCTTGATGCCATTTCTGCTATGAACTTTGGTGCGGTGTCCGGGGCAGTGGGAGACCAGCAGAAGCTGACAAACCCAGCCCAACAGTCTTGTGGCATATATGGTATCACAAAACAATACAGAAAAATGGCCAGTAACTGCCTGCCCGTTGTTTGGAGGCACTATGCCTGCCATCTTGTGAGGTTAAATGGCTATCAGATCATCACCTTCTCTGAGAGCATTGTGTCTGCTTGGCGTGGGCTCAGATCCCAGGCTCAGAGTGTCTAAACCACAGCCTATACTGAGTTCAAGTTAGCCAGGGCAGAAACATCTGTTATCAGCATTAATATGCCAAACTAAAGTGTTTCAAGGCTCATGGAAAATATTTCCACAAGAAGACTGCCTTATTTTATATATACACACACACACGCGTGTGTGTGTATGCGCGCATGCGCATGTGTGTGAGGGAAAGAGAGAGGCAAAGATTCACTATACTATGTACAGGCTTTTCCGATTACTCAAGAGAGTCTCAGTAGAAGAAGAAAAAACAACAATTCCATGTACTAACAAGCACTGGACTGAATAGGTCAGCAGGATGTGGAAATTTGTTTTGAGGTTTTTTGGTATTCTCGCCCAGTATTCTACTGCTTAATAGCTGTGTGGCTTCTTTGCTGGCTATATACTGAATTTATAAAGGATGTTATGAGAATAAGTTCTAGGAATTCTGATGTTTCACAATTCATCATGACTTTGTTAACTGTAGTGACTTTGTAGTTATAAACTTCTGACTTTTGTTTATTTGGGTCTGATTATGAAGAAACAATGAAGTACGTTACATTCTATGTTTTCCAAAAATGGCAGTGGTGGGAAACTTGTGTAATGTGGCATTTCAACTATTCTTAAAAAATAAAAATCAAAAAGGAGCCATGTTCTTGACTTTTCATCTGAAGGTTCCTCTTCATTTTTAAGTGAGTGTTCCAGAGCAAGACTCCCAGATTCCTTGATTTCAGAGGGAAGAGAGGGACATACAGGCAGCCCCTTCTAGCTGTAACAGGAGACATTCTTTTAAAAGCCTGGAATGCCGAAGCCCTCTTAGACTGAAAACATGTCAGCACAAGCCTTTCTGGGATGCTGTCAAGTGGTTTGGGCACAGAATTCTGCATTCCGTACTTTTGAAATTGTTTTCTGTTGGCAGATGACCTCTTGATTTTTTTCATGTGGTGGGTGTTCAGGCCAACCTCTCCAGTTCCAAGTAATTAAAAAAACAAAACAAAAAAAAAAAAAAAACAAGCCCCACACTCTACAAAGTGTCCACATTTCAGCATAAAGTTACCGGTTGTGTGAGTGCTGGGTGAAGTCTGTGAGCCTTGCCATAGTTCAGGGCAAAGGTCAGTTCCAAGGGAGACATATGTCAGTTCCAAGGCATCATTCTGTTTGTTAATAGTGTCACCGTGTTAAGGAATGAAACATTACAGTTACTGCAAAAAGTGTTCCTGTTTTCGGAGCTGTTGTTTGCCCAGTAAAACTGACCAGTGACATCCATTTCTTTTTGGACAAAGGCAGGGTATGGATTAAAGGACAAATAAGTGGAAGAACAAGTGAATGGGGGTCCATTCTCCTGAGAAGGATGCTGCTTCCCCCTTGTGCAGGAGAGAGAGCGTCACATGCAAGCCAGTGTCACACTGCCCAGGGCCACTGCTGTTAGGCAGTTCTGATTCGTGGATTGAAGCATTGCCCCGAGTTAGTCAATTGTACAGTACAGTCCTGGTTAGGTTAGCAGTGAATGCTCTGCCCCCCAACTTCTCACCCCCAGGAGTTCACTATGCAGGGGCCACTATCTGTGAGTCCCACCCAAAGGCAGCCCACTCAAAATCCTGCCAACAGGCCTGCCTGTGGACCGCACACTAGCAGACACTTTGGAGTTTCTTGTCCACCAGCAGCATTCTCAGCGTGCCCCACAGCAGAGAGGCATGGTCTTGGGTGATGGTTAAAAAAGAAAGGTCTCATCTCGTTTCACTTTGTGGGAATTATTTTTTATTTGCCTGTTTTATTGGGAACTTTCCCAGAGGCTTCTATACCATGAGAAACCAGTCTGGAAGAAGCCAAACAGGACAGGCCCAACAGTGTCAGAGTTCTCTTAAAATATTTCATTTTGCAGACCAAGAATACAACTTGTAAATCATTTTTATGCCTCTATTATGGTACATAAATTATGATATCTTAGGAGAGGCCAAAAAAGCCAGCATAGGGAAGAAAGTCAGTTTCTTTAAGCTTTCCATAGGTAGTATAATTTAAACAATTCTAAGTGTATCAACACTTCTGATTGAACACTGTTGTTTTCGAAGTAAGAACAGTAATCCTCACATAAAATACTAGGGTAGCAATACTACCCTAGACAGCAGGTGGTGTTATTAAATACACAGACAAAGTCTAAGGTCATAAGGAACTAACAATTAACCAGAAATACGGTCTGTCACAGTCATTTAATGGGTAACCTACCTGATACATGCCACTGGTATTATTGCATGTGTTGGGAGGTATATTGTCAAACTCACAGCAGTTACTCACAGCAATTAGAAATATTGCAATTATATTCCTGTTTAAGCATTTAGTAAAACCAGCAAACCGGAAAGAAAGTGAAAATTTCCTCATAATACTGCTTTCTGTTGCCTACTTTGAACAATGCTTTACCAATTCGGATGGCACAATTTCATACCTATGCCTGAATATAATTGGTCTCCCCAAACTTATACTGTCAAAATGTGGGATTTTATCACTGCTAGTGTTAGTTGTTCTAAGATTCCCTTATATTATCCTGGACATCACGTTGCCTGCAGATTTTGTAGTGAAGGTGATCAGAAGGGATTTGGGCATACTCAACAGGGGACAGCCAATGGGGACAGCTGGAAACGGTAGTGGAGAGAGGGGTGAGAAGTTGGGGGTGGGCAGTGGGAAGAATATAGTCAAAGACTTCCCAGTAAGAAATGGGGACACTGTTAAAATCCAGAAGTAGGCTCAGTTTTTATTGTAAAACAAATACAAATATATCAATAAGGTGAGACCTTTACACATAAAGCCCAATTCTGCAGGAGGGTTTTCCAAGGTGAGTTTACCATGGAGAATATGCATCCTGTTTCCTTCTCAGTCAGGACTTTTGAAGACAAGGAACTGAATCCTAAATTCGCCCAAAGGAAAAATGAAGAACAGGGCAGCCACCAAGTCTGAATCACAAACCGTTGGTTAGAACTTGGAAGCACGGACCTTGGCCCACGGGCAAGAGCTCTAACGTGTATCAGAGAGTTGTGACTCTAGCCCCCGAGTTGGCCAGCCCGAAAAACAGCATCTGGAGAAGCTGAACCGTCCCAGTGCCCCACGGGAATTGAAGATGAACAAGGTCACTGGATAATCAGAGTAAATAAGTGGGTGGATTCCAGTCTTTGGAAAAAAACTGTTGTAAAATTTCCCTGCCATTGGATGTGATGAGGAAGTCTGAAACACAGAAAATGCATGCTAATAAGGATCTTTTTCTTATACAGTTTCACATAGTTAAGTATGCTTGTTTACATTTCTCCGAATTTAAATTGACTGAGGAAAGCGCAGCCTCTGAAGGCAGGGACTCCCAGTGTGAGACCTTCATTTATAAGCTCAGATGGCTTGATTTCCATGTGGCCAGGACTCCTGCTGAAGCTTCCAGCAGCCTTCAGAAAAGCCAGTGAGATACTCTTGGGCTGAATGAATGAGAACTTTCTGGAGAGCTGAAGACTGGTGGAGGTCCAGCTGGAAAAACATATGGCAGCAGAGGCGGAAAGAGCGCTTCATGACCGGGAGCTTCATAAAAAATGTCTGCAGGCTCAAGGCAGCCGTTACAACCTAAGATCTTACTAAGCATGATGGATGTTCTTACTTCTAGGACGGTCTCCAATTCACCTGGACTGCAGCCAGTCCAGCATCCTCAGGCGCCCCACGGGGCGGGGCGAGCATAGGGACAGCCTGGCACCACATCCCACCTCGAGGCCTGGAGTCCGTGCCTGGGCCAACCCCCCCACCCCCCAACCCCCCAACCCCGTCCCCTGGAGCACAGGAGGTGGCAGAGTGTTGTGTTGTCTTGCAAGGAAAACAGAGTTTGCAAGTCTTTGTAGATAGTGTTTTATAATAGATGGATCAGGAGGGAAAATGGCTGTGGTCAGCTCTCTGCTTCGCCACATAAGAACTCCGGGAGAGCGTTTCTGGGCTGCAGAGCAACTCGGCCCAAGCTCTGGGAGCCCGCCCAGGCAGCCTGAGCCTCTGCCTCAGACCCCTGAGGCGAAGACTTCTCGGTAAATGCACAGCCTGGAGATTTTATATCACTTCCTCCCGAACCAGTGTCACTTCCAAAATAGTGGCAAGGAATTTTGATTTTCCCATGTAAATTCTCTATACTAATCATCGCTCTTTGGTAATAACCATTTGTATCTGTTACTATCAGAATTCTGTATCCCTTAGAAAACAGAGATTAGGAAGAAGTTACTCAGAACGTTAAAAAAAAAAACCCACACTTGATCAAGCCTGTAATTTACCAAAGTACTGTAAAAAAATGCTAGTAAGTTTCTCTAGGATGCTTAAATAGTATTAGGTTTTTTAAAAATATAACCAATATATACGTTTTAAAGACGCGTGCATTGTATTCAGTGCAGCCATTGCTGACATTACTGTTTTTCTTGAACAGGTAACAGCATCACCCTTTCAACTCCTCTATCAGGGCTTCACCACCATTCCCCTTCAGCTGTGGCGATCATAGCAGCAGCAATTACCATCGTCACAGCAGTCAGGGCCCCAGTTTCCCCCTGATCGTCCTGACAGTTCTCTCTGTACATGTGCTCACATTTCCAAGGTGTGTATTTTCATTGCTGGACAGAGAGAGGCCAAGAGGTCAGTTATGCATGCTCCATGCTGACAAAGCAACACCACTTACTTTTGGTAAAAAAAAGAAGCAAATTACAGCCCTTTGTGTTTGGGTTGTGTTTTTCCTCTTAGGAACTCAAAGCAAAAACCGAGGCGACCAATGTGTATGTATATATGTATATACATTGTTATTGCTACTATATTATATATAATTACTATATATTATTAAATATTCCTATACTACATATTTAAACATATAGTATTTTAAAAATATATATTTAAAACAATGTCAGGTAGTATGTTACTTGTTTACAAAGAGTTTTCCATCCATCTGTCCAAAGAGGGGGATGTGTATCCAAGACCACCTGGGCCCGATGGAGAAAGGCTTTGAAACCTGGCATTTCTAATGGTCAGAGAGGGAAAACAAAGTCACCTCTTCTCAAGTAAAGCTTTCCTCTTGGGAGGCAACCAGGAGTGCAGAAATAGATCTGGGCTGGGGTGTAGCTAAATGTTAGCCTTTTCTGAGGGTTCCAGCTCCTCCTGTGTCCCCCAGGGAAGTCCCTCCAAGGTATCTGTCATGACAAAGTAACGCATGCTCTCTCTGCTGCCATGTTGCTGTGTAAACACAGGCAAATTGCTTTTCTGTGCTTCATTCATTTGACTCTGTAAACTGATACAATACCAACAACAAAACCGAGTACCTGTGAGACTTGCTAAAAGGTCCCGAGACCACGCAGTGTGGGTGGGTCTCACCCAGCAGTTACGAGAGTAGGGCCTGCAGGCAGAGCACCAGGATTCTCATTTCAGTTCTACCGTTTT
>PVKU01007791.1:0-82224 GCA_004027475.1 Anoura caudifer
AGATATGTTAAAGGACCATGCCATGGATTAGCAGCTCTTCATGTCCCTGCTCCATGTGTCCCTTCCCCCAACTCATACCTGTGGGGGAAGGGATGAGGACATCTTATATGTCCCTCTAATATTCCCTGGACACCCTGAGTTCTGGGCCCATTCCAAATCCCTATTTTGGGGGCCCCCCTCCTGGCTGCACCCTGCATCAGTAGGACTTGAACAGATTCTTCTCCAAGGAGGACATACAGAGGATCCAGAGACACATGAAAAGATGCTCAGTATTGCTAGCCATCAGAGAGATGCAAATTAAAACCACAATGAGATACCACTTCACACCAGTCAGAATGGCCATCATAAACTAAGAACCGGGTATCTTCTATGCAGCCTTCAAAACTGCTATGGACATTTTAGCAATTTTTTTCCTTTGTTGCCAGAATGGAATCATCAATATGCTCTTTTAGCCAAAGTCCATTTATAAGCATTGAACCATAAAATTTTAATCAAGGTGTTAAAGAGGTGTGCTTTCAGAAAATGATATACATTAATAGTATTTTCTATGCTTGCCACCTGTCACTAAATGATGGAAGCTATTATAACCCATCTAGCACAGCTTTGCGAACAGAGATATTTTACAAGCTTCAGGATGTGTTTCAGCCACCCACATGCCACATGGGTAATGATTTGAATTTACCTTCATCTCCTAACATGTGGAGCCTTCTTGCATCTTCAATGCTTCAGACCTAAAATTTGTAGAAACTTGATAAGGGGAGATAGCCTACTGATTAAATTTTATTGTTAAGCCTTTTTGTTTTAACCTTTTCTGAAAATAAGCATAAACTACCCTGGCTCTCTGTCCTTCCTGACTGTGATCAATTCTCTATGGACTTGGTCAGGGGGGCTCTGTGACCCATCTTCTGACCTTGAGTTTGAACAGCAATAATGCCCACCAAATGGGGAGCATTTACTAAGTGCCAGACACTAAGCCTAATACTTTACATATATTATCATATTTAATCCTTAAAATAAATTTGCAAGCTAGATATTTTACCCACATTTTAATAAGGAACCAAAAAAAGAGAGAGAAAAGTTAAACAATTTTTCCAAAATCAAACAGCCAGTCAGCAGCAAAATCAGTATTTGACTCAAGGTTGTATAACTACAAAATAAGCTTTTCAGTGCAATTGTTGAAAATTGTAGTGATTTTTTTATTGATATACAAAGTTCAGGAGAGTACGTAGAAATTTTATTCATTCTGCCTATACTCCAGGAATGTGTGTCTGTGTTACTAAATCTTCTAAAAGTCCCTTTTATATAGCCTTCTCCTGTTTTCACTAAAATGTATTGGGGTAAAGAAAGGTCAGTGAAGGACTCAATGCTGTGTATTAATGATTTTAATGGATGTGTCTTCACTCAACGGTGACTGATTAGGTTTGCATTTGCTTCAGTCATTTAGGTTCTTTCATATTAGTTCAAATCTTTCCTGGTTTAATTTTTGAAAACATATGTAAAGCCTGACAGTGTTCAGAGGATGTTTAAGGATAGGAAATGCTCATCTTTTCTTGTCCTGTCCTTGGCCAGTGTGTGATCGAGCCAACTGGCTGAGTTTAAAAAGTGGCTACTTCATGTTTTACAAAGTGAGTAGCTTCCTGGCAGGGCTCAGTGACCCAGAATCAAAACAAAGTTGCTCTCTAGAGAAAGACCACTTACAAAAGCACACATGAAAATTCAAATTACAGTGGTCTGAAATGAAGAATTAAACCAGGGTGGTAAATATTTTAGGTTTTGTGGTCCCTACAGTGCTTGTGGCGACTGCTTAATTCTGCCATTGTAGCAAAAGCAGCCTTATACGGTATAGAAGGAATGGGTATGTGTGTTACAGTAAAACTTTATTTACAAAACAGGCAGCTGGCAGAGATCTGACCCAAGGGCTGCAGTGTGTCAACCCTGAATTAAATAAATACCACATTATAACAAACAACTTTTTACTTTCTCAAAACTCTGGACATATAAGATGCTGCCTTTTCAACACAAAAGGTTTCAACCTAAAACTCAGCCCATCCATTCTGTGAGGAGTGGGAAGTGGTGATTGTTTACAGTGTTGGAATGGAAGACCATCAATTATGTAACACAGAAGCCAAGTATGCTCTTTCAGATTCTTAATATACTGGCTCGTTGCAGGCTCTGCTCCTTGGCACTGCAAACCTTGGACAAGGTACTTAACTTCCTAAGTGTCAGTGTACTTGTCTGTAAAATGAGAATAGTAACAGATTGTGCTTTATTGAATTTATTATGAGGCTGTGTGATAAGTTAATGAATAAATCACTTAGCACCATACTTGGCATATACACATTTTTAAAAATATAAACAATCAGCACTTGTAGTACTACCACTGGAGCCAACAGTTGGGCCATGACTAAAAATTTACCAAGTGTTGGTTTTTATAGAATTTCTTAGCTAAAACCTTCAGCATAGTTATAATTTAACTCTAGTATTGTGCAGAAATGAAACATTGAACACCAATGCCAAAAAATAGAACACTAAAGTTGCAGATATTTGCATTCTGATTCTACCACTTACTCTATCTTCATGTGCCAGCCAGTTAACCTCTCCGAGCCTCACTTTTTGTATATACAAAATCAGAATAATGATAGCTCCCACCTAATAAGATAATTGGTGCTAGTTAGTATTATCCACCACTAACAAATCAAATGCCTGTGTCCTGGGAAAATTCCATTCTCTTGAGTAATAACGTTTAGAATTGGGCTGGGTCTCTGGAATCAGTTCTTGAAATCAAACAATTGAATTGTGCAAGGGGAAAAATCTTGCCTTCAAGAAGATGCAATAAGTTTGAAAGAACAAACCTAACATGCAAGCAAGATCCATCCACAATACAGCGTCAATATATAACACAGTAGACAGCTGTAATGTATAAGGGCAGCTAATATGGTAGAGATGTATTTATAGACACATATGGGTATGAATCTAGGCTCACTTATTATCTATTTAACCTTTAGGAAGTATATTTACTTCTCCATAAAATATAGATGTTAATATCTGCTAGGTAGAAATGAGAGCCTATCATATGCTAGAGATTCAATAAACATATCCTGAGTTGGTCATGGTAGTTAGTGTGGCATAGCAGTGTAAGCTTCAGTGGTTGGGGGACTTTGGAGATCTCAGATAAAAATGGAGTTTGATTTGTCAGTAAGCCTCTCCACAGTGGAGGTACTAGTTGAGCTGGGTTTAAATGATAAGGAGGCAGTTCAAGCTGAATAAAGAGATTATCTGAGATGTCTACTATCCTCTTTTGTCAAGTGATGAAACAGAGTAGAGAAGAAATTATATCATAAAATTATGATGATTAAATAATTGGTACATAATCTTTACTCATCTCTATTAGAATTAAACACCCTGCCACAGCTTATGGTGCATTGAGTAAACTTATCTACCTGTTGCCTTTGGGCTTCACCATCACATTTGCTTTGTCTATGAGCTATTACCAGACTGAAGAGTGGAGAACTTGAAATGTGTTTGTGCCTGTGGTCTTGCTGCCATTGGACATGCCTTAGGCGTTGTTAGTCTTTTAGCCTAGGCATCAGTATAATACTTATACAAAGGCCTGAACTGAATCCACAGCCTGCAATCAACCCAGTCTTAAGCAACCCACTTTAGCATCCAAAGTCTACAGCCAAGCCTAGTGTAGATCAGCAAAATCCAGCCAAGTTACAGATCCATAAACATGACAACAAATGTTTGTTAAAGTAAGTCACTGACTTTGGGAATGGTTTGTTATGCAGCATAATTGTGGCAGTAGCTCACTAACACCGATGACATTTAAAATAAATATATATTATAAGTAACAGACCACTACTAAGCTAATAATATAAGTGTATCTTACAGAACCCCATGTATAGTGAGATTCTAGGGTTAATTAACAACCTCTCTTTACTATTGCAACTGTCTTAGTCAAGAATTTCTCCTTTTGTGTCTCTCGTTTTCTATGGCAAACCTGAATTGTCCACATTTCCAGATTACTCTAACGTGCTGGCATCCTGGCATCCACGCTAAGGTGCTAACTTCAAAGGGCTCCTTCTATGAAATTGGAAAGAAGATAGGTTGGTTGGGGCACATACTTGAGAACTAAAACTAGATGGTTTTACTCATTATCCAAGAGTAAGGGTAGAATACAGACAGTTTTAAGAACTGAGCAAGAGATCAAGAATTCTGAAATTCTCATTTGTTAGTGAGGTCAAGGAAACTTAACAAGGGTTGTTGGAAATCTACAATGCCCTTGCCTTTTAAGGGCATTTGTGGTACTGTTGCCCCAATGATTATGTTAGTCAGCTATTGCTGCATTACAAACAACATTCAAACAATAGATTATACCAGCAAGCATTTAATATTGCTCACAAGTCTACAAATGAGCTGGGTGCTTTGTCTGGTCTTGGTTGGGCTCACCTATGAGTTTGTTGTTAGCTGTGGGTCCTGTAGGAAATTTTTTTCTCTTTAGGGGTCATATGGCTATAGATTCATCTAGGATGACTTCAGCTAGCATGATGCAGTTATACTCCATGAGATCTCTCACCCTGGAATTCATATGGCTGCTAGACAGGGTGCTAGGTGAGAGAATGGAACAGTACAAAGCCTCTGGAAGTCTTGGTTCAGAATTGTCACTCTGTCACTTCTTTTGGCCAAAAAAACTCACTAAGTCACTCAAGATTCAAGAATAGGTGAAACAAATTCTGCTTCTTGATGGGAGATGCTGCAAAGTCACATTGCAAATGGTGTGGTTACAGTCAGAGTGAAGAATTGCAACCACCTTTGGGTCTACCACAGTTGTTGGCAGCCCTAGTGTTCAACTATTTAAAGTCAATATGTGTCCCACATATTTTACCAATTTCTTTTAATGGATCGTGTTTCATTAGGAAATAGTGGGGTTTTTTTTTTTTTGTTGTTTGTTTGTTTGTTTGTTTTTTGCTGTAGTAAAATTAAATACCATCTATAACAAGGAATTGGGACCTGAGGGTCATTGACCTATCCTAATCAAAAGTGGAGCAAAATTTTAAATATGGAAGTATTTTTGTTCTCAGGAAACTATTAGCAAATGTAGGAAAATATGTCCAATAGTATTTTCAATTAGCAGTTTGGAAAATCATCAGCTTTTAATCATCATTTCAAATGCCTTTCAGAGAAAATAGCATTTTCTTTTCTGATCCTTTTGTCATTGGAAGGCACTAGCCACTTCATTATATTGCTCTGAGATGGACGGGCATTTTTTTATCTTAGAATAACAATAAAATCAGCAAACCTTCATAAAAAGTGAGATGAGAATGAAGATAGATGTGCGCCAATAGTGATAAAACAATCATGCATTCATTCAACATGAATTGAGAGTCTGTCATGTTCTAGAATTGTTCTAGGAATAGGGGATACAGCAGTGAATGTGACAGGCAAGATTCCTGCCCTCACAAAGCTGACATTTAGTGGACAAGACAGGGAACTCGTCTGTGTGCATGATTTAGATGGTCTTACCACCAACACATTGATCTCCACCCTGGAAGAAGAGAGAAAGAGGAAGTGTAAGGATAAGCTGCTTCTTTTTAAAGATGTAACCAAGAATTTGTGTTCACCTCCACTTAGATCCCATTGTAAAAACTTGGTCATAATGCCATATCTCTCTTTCTCTTTTTTTTTATTTATTTACTTTTTTTACTTATTTTATTTTATTTTTATTTATTTAGTTTTTGAGAAAGAGAGGAAGTGAGGGAGAAAGAGAGGAAGAGAAACAGCAATATGTGGTTGCCTCTCAGGTGCCTCCACCAGGGTCCTAGTCTGCAACCTAGGCTTATTCCCCAACTGGGAATAGAACCAGAGACCCTTTGGTTCACAGCCCCACACCCACATCTTTTTACAAAGAAGCCCAAAGGGTATCTCCAGCTGGGCAGCCATGTGGCCAGCTGAAACTTTGTGGGTGTGACTAGAGATTCATTCAGTTACTGATAAGTAAGTTGGGCTACCAGGGTTCACTTAGCAATTTCCAGCACTTCTCCAGACTCATCATTATGTACCGTATTTTTTGGACTGTAAGACGCACTTCCCCCACCCCCAAAATTTGGGAGGGATAGTGGTTGTTAATGCTGCTGTTGAGTTCTGTTTACATTTACATTGGTGAAATATTATGTTATTTATGTTATTAAGTATTTTACCACATTTTTTGCTTCAAATATTTTTCCCTATTTTTCTCCTCTAAAACCTGGGTGCATCTTATGGTCTGAAAAATATGGTACCTTTTAGGGCATGCAGAATGATGGGAAATATAACACCCAAATAGGCATACCCATTGTCCAGATTAATAAATAAATGTTATTGGCGCAGTTGAAGTCTCAGTCTGTCACCCTGCCCTAAATGTAAAGTAAAAATTTTCTGCTGTCACTGTTTATACTTTCCATGCATTTCTTAATACTTTTGTTACTGACACATACAAGGTTGGTCCAGAAGGTAGCCAACCATGTAATATGAAAAATAGAGGCATTTATTGAAGAAGATACAAGAAACATCGTACATAGGATAATGATGCCTCAGTCTCCTTCAAAGCAGGCACCTTGGGACCTCACACAATTCTCCCAATCACCATCAGCTGCCCCATCATATTTTCCTGAACTCATTGACAGTCTGAAATCTCTTCCCTTTCAAAGGTGATTTTAGTTTTGGGAAAAGCCAGAAGCCACAGGGTGCCAAATCTGGGCTGTAGGGGGGCTGAGTCACTTGGGTAATTTGTTGTTTTGCCAAAAAAACTGTATGAGACATGATGCATTAACAAGCATGTTGTTGCAATGAAGTAGGCCATAGCTGCAGCCTTCTGAATCATCTGAATAGTTTCTGCAGAGGAATGTCAAGTTTAATGCAAAATTTGATGCAGATTCATTGCTCTATTCACTTAGTCATTTTTAATGTGATGGTCACACAGTACACATGCTCACTCAACAGCACCTACCACCACCACTGACTAGTACAGTGAAATCATCATTGTTCATGCATTGTTCATGCAGTCCATTCTTGGCTGCCAGGTTACATAGCTGTTGTGCAAACCATCTTCATTATATTAACAATGGCTGAATTTTTTCTGGATGGATCTCCTGTCACCTGAACAGGCCTAGTACTGTTGTAACTACATGAAATCTTTATATATGTTTTATTGAACTGTGATTTTTTTTGCCACTGATGTTTTTATTTGGGGGAGCTCATCATTATTTGAGAAAGTCATTCATATTGAAACATGTAGCTCTATTTTCTGGATGATATTTCCTTACGGATATATTGTCATTTACTTAACAAAGAAATACCAATTTTTTACTATTACAAAAAATATTATTGTGAATATTTTTGTACATGTTTCCTTGTGCACACGTACAAGAATCTCTCCAGGGAACATACATAGAAGCATAATTACTGGGACATGAGGTAATTGCATCTTCAAGTTATTAGATATTTCCAAATAATGCTTCAAGTAGTTGTTATACCTTCCCTTGAGCAGCATGTAACTATTTTACTCTTTACAAAGAGTCATAGTTCAAAAGTTAAAACTTTATTTTAATGAAGGAACTATATCTCTCATACATTGCTGTGGGAAAGATAAGACACAGCAATTCTACCCCTTGTTACATATCCAAGAGAAATTATTATATTTGGTCACCAAAATATAAGCGCAGGAATATTTAAAGTAGCTTCATTGCTAATAGCCAAAAATTGGAAATAACTCATATATCCATCAACAGTAAAAGAGATAAATACAGTGTAATTCTCAGGCAATTAAAAAAGAACACTGGTACATTTAACAAAAAGGATGACTCTCACAGACATATATTGAGAGAATATATCCCAACCCAAAGAGTATATATTCTGTTGTTTCGTTTATAAGATATTCAAGACCAGAAAAATTAATCTGTGGTAACGTAAATCAGAGTAGTGATTACACCAACAGAGAAAGAAGGAAGAACTGGGTGAGTATGGATTGGAAGGTACTCAAATACTAAATTGTTCTATATCAGTAATGTCCAACGTGGTAGCCACTAACCTCATTAAATAAAATTTAGAATTTAGTTGCTCAACCATGCTAGTCACATTTCAAGTGCTCCACAGCCACATGTAGCTTGTGGATATCAAGATGGACATGCAGACAGAACATTTTCATCATTACACAAAGTTCTTTGGGGCTGTTCTTTGTACTGAGCTGGGTGGTGTTTACATGGTACACATAGATAAAAATTAATCAAGATGTATGCCTAAAATTTGTACTTTTACAATGCCTATGCCTCATGAATAAAATATACTTGAAAATAAGTGTTATGTCCCATAAAATAAGGGGAAAGAGTGCAAGAAAGGAAATAGAAAGAATAAAAAGCAGAAAAATCTTACAAATAAGAGCTTTTCAAATTTGAATTTTAAATGTTATATGGGATGTGAACTCGGGAGAAGAAAGCACAAAAGCTCTGTACAAAAATAACAAATTAATAAGATTTAAAAATGGATATTATTTATCACTTACTTAAATTAGGCTTCTTCCAGTGTGCAGGTTTAGCAAATTATCAAACCAAAAATAAAAACTTTGGGCTTATCTTTCCTATAAGTTTTTTCAAATCCCTAAGCATACATGAATACTCTTTTCACATCACTATCCTTGCTACATTTCTACATAACTAATCTACATTGCTAATTAGGCCCCATCATGAACCATGGCTTCAATCAGTTTCTTTTGTTTTCTGTTTTTTTTTTAATATATTTTAGTGATTATGCAATTACAGTTGTCCCATTTTGCCCCCTTTATTCCCCTCCACCCTGCACATCCCCTCCCACCAGCATTCCCCTGCCTTAGTTCATGTCCATGGGTTCTTTGGTCTCTCCATTTCCTATACTATTCTTAACTTCTCCCTGTCTATTTTGTGTCTACCATTTACACTTCTTATTTTCTGTACTTTTTCCCACCTCGCTTCCCCTCCCCATTGCCCTTGATAACCCTCCATATGATTCCATTTCTCTGATTCTCTTCCTGTTCTAGTTGTTTGCTTAGCTTTTTTTGTTTTTGTTTTTTAGATTCAGTTGTTGATAGCTGTGAGTTTGTTGTCATTTTACTGTTCATATTTTTGATCTTCTTTTTCTTAGATAAGTCCCTTTAACATTTCATATAATAAGGGCTTGTGATAATGAACTCCTTTAACTTGACCTTATCTGGGAAGCACTTTGTCTGGCCTTCCATTCTAAATGATAGCTTTGCTGGATAGAGCAATCTTGGACATAGGTCCTTGCCTTTCATGACTTCAAATACTCTTTCCAGCCCCTTCTGCCTCTAAGGTTTCTTTGAAAAGCACTCAGTGTTTTCAGATCTCAGATACTAAGGCCAGGGGGTTAATTACAAAAGCAAACAATAATAAAAATCACTAACATTTATGCTAGGGATTGTTGTAAGCATGCATTTTCTCAAGCAGATAATTATTAATATCACCATTTTAGAGGCATGAAAATTGAAGCTAAGAGAACTTAACTAACCAAGGTCATAGAGCAGGCTTTTAGAGAAATTAAAGACTTGATTCCAAATGTCAGGCATTTACCCATCTATCCAAGTGGGTACAAGAAGTTGCTTAACTTTTTAAACACACATACACATTTCTTCTGGTGTCTTTTCTACTCCCAAGTCAACTTATATTTATTTCAAAGATAAAGGAAAATAAAAGACACAGATTTATTTTACTTTTCCTTCCCTTGTTCCAAAGGAACACCTGAGAATCATAACATTCATTTTGTCTCAATACAGTAGAGCTTTCCCAAGCCGCCTTCAGAATGAGATAACAGCAAATTTACTCAAGCTATCGTTGAAAGAAACTTTAGATTTGAATATGAAATGAAACTGGGTCCAAATGCCCCTCAAACTCAAACTTTAGTTTTCTTTTTTGAAATTAAAGTATAGTTGACATGCAATATTATATTAGTTTCAGGTGTACAATGTAGTGATTCAAAAGTTACATGCCATGTAAAGTGATCACAATCACCAATCTAGTAACCATATTTCACTGTGGAAAATTATTAGATTATGACTAGATTACCTGTGCTATATATTGCATCCCATGTATTATTTATTTTGTAACTAGAAGTTTATACCTTTTAATCCTCTTTACTTTTTTCACCCATCCTTCACTCTACTCCACCTTTGGTAACCATCAGTTTGTTCTTTGTGTCTATGAATCTGTTTTGGTTTTGTTTTGTTTTGTTCTTATTTTAGATTCCACATATAAGTGAAATCATATAGTATTTGTCTTTATCTGTCTGACTTATTTCTCTTATCAAAATACTCTCTAGATCCATCCATGTTGTTGCCAATGGCAATATGTCATTCATTTTTATGGTCGAGTACTATTCCATTGTATATATGTACCACATCTTTGCTATACATTCATCTATTGATAGACACTTAGGTTGCTTCCATATCTTGGCTATTGTAAGTAATACTGTATTGAACATAGATGTGAATATATCTTTTCTGGATTGTACAGTAATTCTATTTTTAGAATTTTGAGGAACTTCCATACTGTTTTCCATGGTGGCTGTACCAACTTACAATCCCACTGAGAGTGCATGAGGGCTCCCTTTTCCTCACATTTGCACCAACGCTTGTTATTTGTTGTCATTTTGATAATAGACCTTCAGACAGCTGAGGTTTTGATTTTGAAACTCATTGTGGTTTTGATTTTCATTTATCTGATTGATTACTGATGTTGAACTATCTTATGTGTCAGTTGCCATCTCTGTGTCTTCTCTGGAGAAATGTCTGTGCAGGTTCTCTGCCCATTCTTTAATCAATTTTTTAAAATATTGACTTCTTTCTATATTTTAGATATTAGCCCCTTATGAGATACATCCTTTGGAAATTACCTTTTCCCATTCAGTGGGTTGCCTTTTCATTTTGTTAATGGTTTCCTCTGCTGTGTCAAACTTCAGTTTTCAATGCCATATTTGAAGGAGCTGTTAAAGACCTTTGATGATAATTATTGTTAAAGGAATGATGATACAGTAGGAAAAGAGAAGCTGAGATGTGGCTCTTAGTATCTTCCAAAGAATTTAAATGAATTTATTTAAGGAAAAAGTGAGACAAGTATTAAATTTAAGAAAGACTTCTCCAATTAAGTTGGCAACATATTGTTAAAGTTAATGAGGAGCATGTAACACCTGCCTCCCTGCAGAAGTCTGAGGGAGACCAGTCCCTGCCAGATGGAAACAGCCATTGTGGCACAAAGAGCATGGGCTTTGCAGATAGACCATTTTGGATTTGAATTCCAGCCCTCTCATCACTAGCTGTGTATTTGCATCATGACTTCACCTTGTAGGGTCATCTACATAATGAAAGAACATAGTGTATAGATGACCAGTTGTAAATTGGTAAGGGTTATATAAGCACAAGTTTAACCAAATTGAGTTTTTGCCACTTCTTAAAACATACCGTTGCTCTAGAACTTCCATAAAGAGCACAAAACCAGCAGTTAGAATAATCTCATTTTAGTTTCACTTCATGTATAAGCACACTAAATATCTGGGGGGAAGCTTCATTAGGATTCCATTTTCTGTATCCATTTTCCACCAAAGAAATCACATGCTCCCTGGTCTGAAACAACAGTGCTTGCTTCCAACTGAATGCACATCCTGTCCCTCAAGACAATGGTTATGAAGGCCTCCCTGATGTTTTGATTCAGATTTGTGTTAGTATTATCATTTGTAAAAGCTTTCTCTAATGGGGAAATGTGTAGGAAGCCCACATCCTAGCAGGTGCTACTTGGAGAGAGCACTGGCAATTTTCCCAGGTAGCTGTTGATGATGACAATGTCTCTTTTGTTTAAGATGCTACCCATTATAGAGTCTGTAACTATTGCTATGGAGACAACTGTGAAATCAGGAAAAAGAAACACAACTAAGTATTGGGCTTTAAAAATCAACATTTCTTCCCAGATTGCCCACCAACTGAAACTGTTCTTATGGATTAGTTTTGCTGTTTTGAACTTCCCTATAAGTGAAAGTATATAATTTCATATACATAATTATTTTATTTCATATATAATTATACATACATATGTATATATCCTCTTGTGTCTGCCTTCTTTTTTTCAACTTCATGCATATGAGAATTATTTTTGTTGTTGCAAGTAACAGTAGTTCATTCTCTTTCATTGCTCTGTAGTATTCCAATGTGTGAATACACCAAAATCAATATATTATACTATTGATGAAGATTTGAGTTGTTTCCATTTTGAAGTTATTATGAATAAAGCTGTTTTCAACACTCAAACACACATTATTTAAAGGGTGTTAGGACTTAATTCTTTTGGTAGATGCCCAGGAGTGGAGTTCTGGATTGTGGGACAGATAGATGTATGTAGATGTTCATCTTCAGTAGATATTGCCCAACCATTTTCCAAAGTGGTTTTAACAATAAGCACTGCTACCAGCAACATAAGAGAATCTGGGTGCTTCACATTTTCATCCACAAATAGTCCTTACCTATGTTCTTAAAGCAATGACTTTTTAAAACAGAGCTGCCTTTAAAAATCTGTCCAAGTCTGCATAACATTATAACACTCCTGAGTGCCTATCAATACAGATAGACTCATGAATAGAGCCAAAACTTGGCTCATATGGATGATTTTTCTGAGCTCACTGTATCATTAAGAAAGGAAGAGAATTTTTATTTGAGAGTTTGTTGGTTGGTATGAAAAACATAAAGGAAGCAGAAGGGTTAATTACTTAGAGCTGCATGTTGTTTTCACTTTCGTTTGCCAGAATGCAGTATTATATATCATTAGCCATTGATCAATATACTTAATGGGTCACTTGAAGATATTGCATCCCTTGCACGCCTAGAAACTGAGCAATCTTGGATTCCTATAATTGATAATAAAGCAAATTAGCCTTCCTGGTAGAGTCACCTTATGTCATATGTTAGTTCCACGTCTACTCTACTGCCGACTGGATCGATGGCTCCTGCCAGAGCTAAGCAGCACTCTGTCCTGCTGATATTTGTGGCCAAGGGTACATCTGAAAACCTCAAGGTTGTTTTTGTTTACTCTAAAGAATATGACTCTTTTATTTCAAGTTTGAATATGGAAAGTGAAGCGTTTCAATTTGGGGAAAGAGTTATAAATGCATTACTTATGCTGTGAAGCACCGTGAAAGAAAATAGTGTAATTACTCTTCCAACTGAATGAATTCAGAAGTGTCCAGGGACCCAAAGTGGCCATTTCCTTTACTGTCCCCTCACCTCATCACAGTGGATCTGTGCCAGGCCAGAGTTACTACCAATAGCTGCAGACAGTGACTGTCCAGCAGCTTCTCTATTCTTTAATTATCCAAGGAGAGAATTTTAAAAATATCTGCATTGCCCTTCCCTCAAACTGCTTCTCTCCCCTCTCCTCTTTCTATGCACTTTTTCAGGGTAACATTCTTCATGAGAGACGCATCATTCTTCCTTCTCAGTGAGCCCAGAGCAGGGAGTGTGGCACACTGTCGAGAGTCTCCCATTCAAATCTAGACTCTGGCATGTTCTAGCAGCACAACCCTGGGAAAACTGCTAATGTCTATGCCTCAACCACCCACCTTTTAAAATGGGGAGTGGTGACATCTCCTGGTAGGGCAGTGAGTTTCAAATGAGATGTTACGGAGTGCCTCCACCGCTGCTGCTGAGGTTCTGATGGTCTGTCTTTGTGAGGGGGACACCTTCAAAGAATTGATTTAGGAGCAGGCACTAGCGTCTTGGCTTCAGCAGCTAATCCAAGCTTAATCATAGGGCTTCACACACACTATGAACTAAGTAGTGATAGCAAACGTACCAGGGCTTCCTATATGTCAGGCAGTATCTAAGCATTTTACACATATCATTAGCTTGTTTAATCATCATCCAACCCTATCAAGTGGGTTATGTGATCATCTGTTTTACGGTTGAGGAAACTGAGACACAGAGCTGTGAAAAGTTGTTCAAAGTCACGTAACTAATTAGAGTTATTAATTAGAGTTGCTAGAGTTACAGTTCAAACCCTGAGAATCTGGCTCCACTTCACTATGTACTTTCCCTTTGAACATTAGCAGAATGATTTATCTGGGCTCCAGGTTATTGTTAAGAATGAAATTCACAGAGAAAAGTCTAGACTTGTATTGCATCATACAGTAGCCACTAGTCACATGCAGCTATTTAGCTTTAAGTTAATTAGCATTTACTAAAAATGAAAATTCAATTCCTATGTCATACTAGCCCATTTCAGGTGCTCACTAGCCACATGGGTTGTCAGATACCACCTTGGACAGTGCAGCTATGAAATATTTTTATCATCACAGACAGTTCTGTTAGACTTTAGATTTGGAATAAAAGAAACCAGATAGGAAAGTCCAGGTTGGGTTTTGAGGACAAGATCAGGAATACAGTGTTGGTAGTCTACCAGATGGGAAGGCAGTAAAGGCAGACAAGTGAAACCTTCCAGCAGGCCAGCAGGGTGGCCAACCACCTCGGGAGCTTGTTGCTTGCTGGCTAACAGCCCTGTCTGCAGTTGTGCACCCAGGCTCAGTCCGGAACTAGCTGTGTGCCTCAGGCAAGTCATTTAGCTTCTCTCTATTTCCCAAAGTGTGTTTCACCTTATCCTGAGTGTAACTGAGGGGCTTTTGGTGGGTTTTTGGCAGTGAAGCAGTGTGATAAGATTTGCCTTTTAGGAAGGTGTCTCTTGGAGGTTTCATGGAGAAAACAGACTGATGAAAGAGAAAAATTATTGGAATGGAAATAAGTTAGGATGCTGGTCCCCACATGCAGGTCCCTTTGAGAAATAAGGAAGGTAATGTGCGTGCGTGCGTGCGTGCGTGCGTTGGTCATGTGACCATATATATGGGAATATTAACTGTTCTAACCACTTTCTTAAAAATACCTTATTATTTGGTAATGACTGCTTCTCTCCCTTTTTAATGTTAAAATGCCTTTTGTTTATGAATATGACTCATAGTATTATAATAGATGGTAGGAATTATTTTTTACTTCCTTACCAAACAAAATTTTTCACTTCCTTGCCAAACAAAATAAAATGTATGTCTATGCCTTAATTGATTTGTTTTTAAATTATTATATTTTAGTGCATGAAGTCCCCCATTTGGGAACTGCTGAATGGTGCCCATCACAGTGGTGCCCACATGAAAGCTGAGCTCTTAGTGAAAGAAGGGACAGATAAGCCAGCAAACATGTGGATGAGAAAACAATCAAGGAGAATGGAGTGAAAGAAAGAGAGTGTTCTCAAAGGAGTCTGCCTTCTCCCTGCCCCTGAACAAAGCAGGGATAGTGAGGATTGATTTGAAGGCCACTACAGTGCCTCCATTTCTTCTGTGTTACCCCTGCTCCCCAGGAGCTCCTGAACACACATCCTGAGCACGTATACATCAAGGTCAAGTGCATGCAGAGAAACAGTTGGCTTCCATCTCACACAGCAGAAAACTACAGGCACAGCTCCCTTGGATGCCGCATGATCCAAGTGAGGCCGCCTGACCTGTGATACTCTCTACCCTGTGCCATTCCTTTGCCTGTTCCAGACAGGTGGCCCTCTAGAGAAGGCTCTCCACAGCACCTGGGGAAACTTGGCCCCTCCCTGAGACCATGGCTCCCACAGTGCCTCTCAGACAGAGTGTGCAGAGGTGGGAAAGGGTGCTGCCAGACCCAGCAGCTGCCAGGCTCCCAGCAGCAGGTTTCTCATATTTGAAGCAGCACATGCAAATTAAATTAGCAAGGATACCACTTCATCTCCTGAGTGGCTCAGCTACACCCCCAATAATTCCCAAGCCAAACTGACCCAGTTTGAAATTAAAATCAGGTTTATTTTTAGAGGGATATATTTTCCCTTTGCCTTAGTCTCAGGGGATGCTTTTTCTGTTTGGCCTGATAAACATCCTTGTACATTATCCCTGGACCTGCTGAGCCCTTCTGAGAGCCACTTGATAGATTAAAGGCTAGTAGACTCTAGCTTATGTATATTCAGACAGCAGACAGAGGCCAGCCCCATACAGTGTGCTGTGCCAGCCTTGCCAAAGAGGGTCTGTGTACAACTGTGTCCCTTTTCCTTCACCTGTCTGCTGATATTAAGGCTGGAATCAGGGTTCCTTGAACTGGAAAAACCTTAGAATTTAAGGTGATTTAAAATCTGGTCACATTTGAATTTAACAGAATCTACTGGTATTCATTGGAGACCTATAGCATCTTCTCTTGATAAATATCTAGTCAGTATGAAATGTGTCTTTGCAGCCAGGTCCAAGCATGATTTTCATCCCAGCTGAAGGCTCTGTAATTTTCCTTTGTAGCACTTCCTGTAAGGATTATTAACAGGATTGCATGGTTAACATGTGGCTCTTTTCTCAAAAGTTTAAGCTTCCTGAAAATCCCCAGTCACCTCTGACTTGCACATCTCCATTGCAGAGCCTCATACTATAATCAACCCTCAGCAAATGAGTGAAATCGGCTGCTAGACCAGTGGCTCCCAGCTGGGGGCAGTGTTGAAACCTATTCCCCCCACCTCAGGACATTTTCATTGTCTGGAGACATTTTTGGTTCATCCCAGGAAGGAGGGAAGGGTGCTACTGAATTCTGGTAGAAGCTAAAGACCACAGTGCTGCTAAAGATCCCACAGGGCACAGGACAGCCTGCACAACAAAAAGTGATCCTGCCTCAAATGTCCTTAGTGCTGAGGTTAAGAAACCTGTGCTGGTTAAATCTGTCACGTGTGGCTATAGCTGCACTGGGCAGGCCTGCTCTCTCAGTGATCAGTGTCATAGAGGTTGGAATAAGGTAGAATCACAAACAAGCTGACTTTGCACATTTACTTTACCTCCCTGACTCCTGTTTCTTCATCTATAAACTGATAATAAGAATGTTACTCCCTTATACCATTTTTACAAGGTCGATATGAGATCATTCCTATAAAACTTATAGAACCATACATGACATGTTTCTAGTAAGGTTGTCTTTATTATTATTGTTTCTATTACTATTTGAGCAAGAAAGTTTGGATTTACTTCTTACATAAGCCAAGATAAACTACATGGTGCTGTAGTAACAAACAACCCCAAATCTCGGTGGCTCAACAGAGAAGGGCTATTTTCTCTTTTTTATTATATGTACACTTTAGTTTGGTGAGGGGGCTCTGTTCATAATACTTAATAATCTAGGCTTCGGACACAGCCCCCATTTCAAAGGATGTTTCCACTCGGCCAGAGCAAAAGAAAGCTCTGGAGGAGCTTGCACCAGACAGTAAAGGTTCTGTCCTGGAAGAGACACACAGCACATGTGTTCACGACTCAGGGGTCAGGACTAGTCACATAAGCCCTCCCAATCCTAACAGTCATCAGAAGTTGAATGCTACCATGTTAGCAGAAAGTAGGGAGCTGGAAGTGTTTGCTAACAGGACAAACGTTCACCGCAGACCTTTAGCATAGGCGTAAATGAACTACTTCTTTGGTGATGGCTGCATTTTTCAGGATGTTTATTTTCTAGGAATGTGTCACCCTAATTTACAGATTACCTAATTATTTATATTTAACAAATGCTTGCTGATGGCAGGCCCTGTGCTAGTCACTGGGAATATAATGGTAAGCAAAAAGAGGTAAAATCTCTGTACTCATGTATCTTACAGACCAAATTAATTGAAAGATCTCAGCAATCAGTTTATACTTATTAAACACTGAAGGAAAGAAACAGGACTCTGTGGGGAAATGTGATAGAGAGTAAGAATAAGGGTTAGCTAGACTTACCTAATGTTTGAGTTGGTGTGTGAAGGATGAGTACCATTCACTAGGTGAAGTAGGGAGGGACCGAGGAACTTTCGGGACAGAGGGCACCACACAAGCAGAGGCCCTGGCCAGGAGAGGGACTAAGAGTGTGAAGGGTTGAGAGCAGGTCTATGTGGCTAGAGCAGGACCAAGGAGGGCATAGTGGCAGATGGCACTGGAATGGCAGGCAGGAACCAGGTCGTGCTGATCCCTCAAGATCTGATTCTTTATCTCCACTGTGAGCAGAAGGCTTTGAAGGACTTATTGCAAAGGATTAGCATATGAACCCAGATGGCATGCCCATGAACTCTGAAGTTACAAAGGAGTCCTTTTGTTTCGAAGGCTCCTGATTCCTTTCCCTCAACAGATGTGTTCTATCCATACCCAAACCTAGAGCCACCTTCTGAATAACAAATGTGTCCCTTTCTCTGTGTACTTCTCACATTCAAGGCGGCCTCCCACAGACTCTGAGAAGGAAATGACATATCCACTCACAGCAGTGCAACCGCCTGCGGGGAGGAAAAGCACTCCTAATTGGACTGACAATATATAGTTTCCTCCTGGGTGTGTGGGTTGCAGTCAGCCTATCAGATGTATGGGTTGAACCATGTCACCTCCTTAACCTTGGAGGGTTGCAATTTCCAGATCTGCTGCCCAAACTTGTTTGATTCACTGAGCCTAGCCAATCTCATAACCACATCTGAACTTGGGTGAGAAGGTCTTAACAACAGTCACTCAACTGAGAAGTAATCAGGATTCACAAAGTCATATTTAAGAATCCTTCTTGGCCCTGCTTATCTTAGAGGAGAGGAGAGGAGAGACATGGCCTGTTTGTTGCCCTTCAGACTGGGACAGGAAAACAGCAAGCTCTCTGGTCATTTCTCTTTGGGTTGAAAAATATAGTTTGGAAACTCTATAATGGTGGACATCATTTAAACTTTGCACCCTTAGAAAAAAAGTTCCTGATTTACAGTGGGCTCCTAAACGTTTAAATGGATACATTTTTTTAAGTGCATTTAATAGCATAGGCATCATCTAACGAGTAGGTAAAATGAGCCTGACTCTGTGCTGAGAGCCCTGGAAATGTGACAGGTGTGAGCAGGGCAGGTATATTCTCTCTTCCATGGAGCTTTCATTCTGATGAGAAAAGATGAGTGATAAACATGTAAATAATTAAATAAGATAATGCAGGATCAAGCAGGGGAGGAGCAATTCCTTTAGCTGGAGTGGCCAGGAGAAAAATCACTCTTAGAGAGGTGACATTTGGCCCAAGAACTAAGTAATGGGAAGGAGTTAGCCATGGGCTGGGTGGAAACAAGCAGAGAGAATGACCAGGAGAAAATGAATGTGGGGTGTTGTGGGGCACAGAGGATAGGGAAGAAGGTGGTAAGAAATGAAACTGGGAAGGTGGGTAGGATCCAGATCTTACAGGATCTGATAGTACATGATAAGGAGCTTGGATTTTACCTATCAGCAACAGGACACCATGGATGAATTTTAAGCAAGGTAGTAGTAATATTGTACTTAATGCCTTGAGAAGATCATTCTGGCTGCTTTGGGGAAACGGAGCTGAACAGCAAACAAGCATGGGTGTAGGGAGATTAGGTAGTCACATAAGAGATGGTGGTGGTTTGGAGATACGGAGAAGCTGTCAGATCCAGTGGAAAATACAGAGATAGGACCAACAAGAATTACTACTAGCCTAAATAAGGAGTATGCGAGAAAGAGGAAATAAGGATGATCCCCAGGTTTAAAAATACGAGTAACAGGATAGATTAAGGTGTTATTTCCAAAGAGAAGAAAAAGAGCAGATGTGGGGTAGGTGGAGCTAAACTGTCTCTACTGTGCAAGTTAAATTTGATTTTTATATTGATATCTAAGTGGACATGTTTAGGAGACATACAAATATTTATGGAGCTCAGGGCTGGAGATACACTTTAGGTATTTAGTTGTGTAATAAGTGCCAGATATCAGAGAACTAATTTGCATTGTTACCAGAACATTTGGCTTTGTTCTCTTTTTTCATTCAACAAATAATGTGTTCACTCTGACAACATGCGATTTTCTTTACTGAACTCTAGGAGATCCAATCCCATTTTGGTTTTTATGGGCAAGCAATAGAACTTGTCATTTGTTGTTCTGTCTAGTTCTGAATGTAATGGGTCTGTTGAAAGAGGTGAATGAATTGGAGATGTTGGCATATAGTAGAAGAAAAACACAAAATCATTCAGTTCAAATGTACACACTTTCTATGGCTATTGCTGCAAGAGTAAATGGCCTGGCTACTGAGATATTCTGAAACAACCTACAGATGGAAGAGCTAGCTGGGTTGCCTACCCTGTGGACTTCACTAGTCTTTAAATTATCTCGGCCTGCCTAGAGTTGCTCTTATGAACCACTGACATTTCTAGAATCTGCATTTATTCCACCAGGAGATTAGATAAATCCAATCATTTGGGACATGTACACTAGATTTTCAAGACTTTAGATGCTTTGACTCCAAGATATCCACTAATTCAGCTTACAAGTTACAAGCTACATGATAGAATTTAGATAGACAAAGCAAGCAGATGATGAGGGACCAATATATTCTTCAGCTAATTGTTATAATAACCTATAAGTCTGATGTAAAAGGTAAAGATCATACTATCTCTCTGCCTGGATTCTGTCATTTTTTTAAAGCTTTGGTTTTAATATAGATGAGTGGTAGAAAATAGCAGTAAAGTCTTCCTGTTTGGGTGACAGTATCTAATGTAATGCCCTCTTCAGAAAATGGCAAAGTGCATTGATCTGAGTAGGTAAAAAGCAAATGATATAGAATGTTTCAAGTTTGCATAAAGGTCTGGCTTCACAATTCAAGGAACTGGACCAGAAGCTTTCTGGATTTTTCTAGAAATTCTCCTACCATTTCCTACTGGACCTAGATTTACAATAATGTAAATTGAAATTTTGTACAGTGCATTGTAATCTGTTATTTATTTAATCTATAAACAACAGATAAATGTGAATGTGCATAGTCTGATAGTGTTCTAAATGCTACACTGAATTTTAAATTAGTAAACAGAATGTCTTCATTTTTTATTTTAGAAAACCTTATATACTCCAAGTAGTGTTTATGATATTTAATGTGCATGTGTTAATATGTAGCAGTGATTCCTAAGGTTCAGGTAAACTATCTTTTACTGGAATGCAGCAAGAACACAGTATCTTCTGTGACTCAAACAAACGTAATATAATGCTTAAGTGCCACACTTATTAAGTCCCTTCTCATTAGTATTGGAAAGAGGGAAAAGAAGCTCCCCAAAACATATTGAAATCACAATAGACATTCATTGAATGTTGAATAAATAAATACCTCAAATATATTTCTAGATTATTAATATAGGGAAATAGTAGTAAACACTTGCTAAATTTTTATAATATCTCAGGCACTGGGCTTAATATTTAGAAGAATTATCAATTTAATAAGCATAAAAATCATGGAATGTATGCTTTATCTCTATCTTTATTTTAAAGATAAGAAAACTGACATATGGAGAGTTACAGTAATTTGCCCAAGGCCTGAGTAGAAATGAGATTCATGCAATGGGCATTTAGAGTGTTATAAATACCATACAATGGCTAAATTGGAAAAAAATAATTTCATGACATGGATCTATCATATATACAAAACAACATGTAATATATATAAAGGGTTTAAAGAACAATCATAAAATAAATACCTACACCTAGCTTAAGACGTATGCTTTACTCTTTTTGTCTAACTTTGTACTCTGGAAAATCTCTCACATGTGCTAAAGTAAGCAGATAGTGTAATGAGCCCCACGCAGCTATCATCCAGGTTTCATCACCTGTCACCTAGGGAGTTACAGTCATTCATGTTTCATCTTTGTCCCCAGCCACACTCTCTATTCTTAGATTATTTTGAAACAGGTTTCAAACATTTTGTCGTCTATCTGTATTTATTTCAGTATGTATCTTTAAAAGATAGGAACTCATTAAAAAATTCCTATCACTGCCAAAAAAAATTATTGCACCTTCAACAAATTTACAGATGTGCCTTTTTGTCTCAGGTGGGCACAGGTAACCAGGTTCTTGGTGATCACAGATGAAGAATTGAACCGAACACACACAGAGTTTATAGCAGAAAGAGAGAGAGCAGATTTATTAAGCAATAGAACACTCCACAGAACATGGGAGCAGGCGAACTCTGAACAGAGATTGACCTCAGGGACTGGAGGGATTCTATTCTTATAGCGTGGATATTTCCTAGCTAGTTTTGGTGGAGTTTTATTGTGCATGTACCAGTAGTTATATTACATTAAAGCTAGTGTGCATGTGGTCTCCCATGATTTTCCTTGATTGGCCACTGGGGAAGAAGGTCGCACAATGTTAATTTATTATAATGCTATTATAGTGTAGCAGGAGTCATGTAGCATCTTCTGCACAGGTGCAGTCACGAGTCACCATGATTCAGCACTTTTCCAGAAAGTGGAAACCACGGGTCTTAGAACAAGATCTCTGTCCTGTGTCTCTGTCCTTTGTCTTATCCCTGATGCATCTCCAGAGTTTCCTCCTTCCTGACTATGTCCTGCTTCATTTCCATTAATATCAAATATGGCCAGATTTTCCTGTTTGCGTGTGTGTGTTTCTGTATATAGATATAGAAATTAGTTTACAGTTTGTTTGAATTGCCACACAAATGAGGCCCATACATGTGATTGGGTACAATATCTCTCAAGCCTTTTTTTAATCTATAAGTAGGAACTTTTTTTTAATAAAAGTTTTGCTGACTCCAGGAAACTTCAGTGCCCTACAATGGCAGGATATTTTGCATCAGCAAAAACTTAAAATGACTACAATATTGTGCTCTAATGAGTCTTCTTTTTAGGACACTAGCCTAACCATATCTTCCAACGTGTGTGTATGTCTGTGTGTGTGTGTGTGTGTGTGTGTGTGTGTGTGTCTGTGTGTCTGTGTGTCTGTGCATTTTGCCAATACTTGGGGGGGGTTAATTTATTTTTTCTACCCAGGTAATTGGTTTTCTTGAACCACCTGCTATTTTGCAGGCAGGCTTCTCCTCTTTGTCTTGGAAGTGCTACCTTGCTTTGCAGGAGTGGATCCCTGCCTTTTTCTTCCACTTTTTCCCTTTGTCATTGAAATCACACCCCTGCAGTGGTTGTCTTTCCCAGGATTTCTTCTGGCCTCCATTAACCACAGCTAAATAGTAGTTCCAAAACAGTAACGTGGAGGACCAAGCCTTTCCTTGTTAGGAGCCCAAAACTGGCCTAATGGGGATTCTTATTCCCCAAATAATCTCTCCCAAATTAGGACATTATACAATATAGGGTAGCAGTATAAGTAGTTAATGAACCATGATGTAAAGATTTTTTGTGCTATATATACAATGCCTTCATTATGAAAAAGGGTTTTAATTTAACTGTTTTGTAACTGAAAAATTAAAAATAAACTTCCAATGTTTGCTTGGATGTTTACTTGCTTTTCCTCTGTGCCGGCTACCTGTGACCTTGGCTACACATTGGTGTTTCACGGCTTTCTGGTATAGTGCAGGCTTTTTTGGATGAGCCTCCATTACTTCATCTGTGCAGTGGAACTAATAATAATATAAAAATTCTCTAGTAGATTTAACCAAAATGAAGGTATTGGAAGGATATAGAGAATTCAGAGTCAAAGAAATAACTGGAAACCGTTTCAGAAAGGGCATAAACCTGGGTGCCTGTAAGGATCTAAGTACCAGAAACTAATGAAAAGTCCTCCCAGGCGACAACCCCTGAGAAGAATCAGCTCTAACTGATTCTGGGGATTCCAAGTCCCCAGAGAGTGATATAGTGGTCAGGGTTAGGTTACAATATCCCTCCTTGACAAGGCTCCTTAAAGATTGACAGGTCCCATCACAAATAAACAGAGTGAGGAAGAGGTCAATCCCTGACGGAAAAGTGTAGTCCTTTACCAGGAGAAAGAGAATTGGTCTGGGGAGAAAAGGAAGGAAGGAAGGAAGGAAAGAAGGAGGGGAGGAAGGAAGGAAGGCAGGCCATCACATTATTTCACCGAGTTTTAATAATGATTAAAGAAGATAACACATAGAATTCACAGTGTCTGGCATTTGGTAAAAGTTCAATAAATGGTGAGTAGTATTATGTTATTATTGCAGTTTAATAGAGAAAATAAAGAACAATTCAGCCACAACACAAGGTTGCAGAACTGTTACCAATTCCTTCATCATGAGGAGGTCCTGACATTATATCTCTAGAATTCTCAGAATGGGCTAGGTTTGATGTTGATTCATTTGCATGCATTAACTTTATTACTATAAGTTTTAACATTTTTCCAGTTCCTCCTTGTACACAGTGATGATGATAATACCACATAATGTCGGAGAACTAGTAGAGCACAATTTCTGATCAACTGTTCAGGACTCAGGAAAAGAGAGAGGGATTTTAATTAAAACATCTCCAGCGGAGTCCAAAAGAGGAACTGAGGCAAGCTGCATACAATCTTAGTTTACGTATTAAAAAGTGTTTTTTATTTGTAATCCTGTCTCATTCCAAGAGGGTTTTCGGCTGCTTTTGTTTTATATAACTAGCAATAATTCAGCTCTTAAATAAGTGTAACAGTGTCAGATTGTTTTATTTATCATATTGGCAATAATTAAAGATAAAGACTACCAATACCCAGTGCTAGATACAGGGGCCTGGCACTTTCACACCTTCCTCATGGGAATATAAATTGGCATAGCCTTTCTGGAGGGCAAATAAGATACCTTTCAAAATTAAGTCATAAAATATCATTTGATACAATAATTCCACTTCTAGTAACTGTCTACAGAAGTATTAATATATGTGATCAAAGAAATATATAGATGAATATACATTGTTTTTAAGAGTTAAAAATTGGAAACAATCAAAATGCCATCATTTGAGGAATTGTTTATAATTTTGATATAACTATACAATTGAAATTTTTGCAATTGTTAAACAATGAAGTGTATTTCTCTTCTGAAATGGAAACATGTCCAAAATACATTTTAAAGTGCAAATACTTAGCTACAGAAAATTGATAGCGTAGTGCCATTTTATAGATATATGTTTCTAGATATTTGATTTTATTATTTTCTTTTGACATTATTTAATATTATTATAAAACAAAGTGCATTAGCAATATTTAAATATTCTAGGTTTGAAAATTCATGTACACTGCTTTAATCATTAACAGATTTTTTTAGATATAAGTGACATTAGTTACATGTTCTATGGAGACATAAGTAGGTATATAACATTAATTTCATGTGTACAACATAATGTGATATTTGTATAATTGTGAAATTATCATAATCATTCTAATGAAATCCATCACCACACAGTTACAATATATTTCTTGTGATGAGAATTTTTAAGATCTCTCATCAGCTTTCAAATATGCAATAGAGGATTATTAACTATAGTCACTATGTTACAGAATGCAGCGGGGGAAGGGGACTGAACGATATAAAAGACCCCCCCTTTTTCTCCCAGGGTTCCTCCCCACCTACTGGGTTCATTTTGCCCACCGCCTGAGGAAAGACGTCTCTTAATATCAGAGATCAGTGGAAAGGAAAGGAATTTATTAAATAATACAAACTAAAGTTCTCCACAAATGCACACAGTCCTCCCGGTACCCTCCACGTGGCAAAAGGGAGCACTCCCAAAGACTCATGGTCCAAACTAAGACACCAAAGCTGCGTGGTCCTAAACAGACCTGTGGTCCCAAAAAAAGAGACACCCAATGGCTGCTGCGCTTCCATTTAAATCCCAGCACCAATCTTCTTCTGCAGCTTCATTTCCAGCTCCTCCCACAACTGGCCACAGCTGCCAGCATTCGGGCAGGTGTGGCCCTGTGGTGTGGAGCCAATTATCTCCAAGCTCTTCTGGACCCCTTTACAAATCCCTGCACCCTGTTACAACTATGCTGAACATTATATCCCTAGGACTGACCCCCTTCATCCATTTTTCCCACTCCCCTCCCACCTATGGGAATCACCAGTCTATTCTCTGATGAGCTTAGGTTTTGAGAACTTTTTACTCTTTTTAGTTTCCATATATCACATATAAGTGAGATTATTTCTTTGTCTGACTGCCATCATATATATGTACATATATGTGTAATATATGTACATACATATATACATACATATATGTGTCACATTTTCTTTGTGTATTCATCCATCAGTGAACACTTAAGTTGTTTCCATATATTGGCTCTTGTAAATAATACTCCAGAAATTGTGGGCATACATACATCTTTTCAAGTTAGCATTTTCATTTTCTTTACGTAAATACCCTGAGTGAAATAATTGGATTATTATGGTAGCTCTATTTTTAACTTTGGGGAGAATCTCCATATTGTTTCCTATAGTGGCTGCCACCAATTTACATTCCCACCAGCAGTGCACCCGAGTTCCCTTTCCTTCATGTCCTCGATAACACTTGTTATTTCTTGTCTTTTTGATAGTAACCATTCTAAGAAGTGTAAAGTGATATCTTATTGTGGTTTTGATTTGCATTTCCTGGATGATTACTGATGTTGAACACTTTTCATGTACCTTTTGGTCATATGTATGTCTTCTTTGGAAAAAATATCTATACAGATCCTCTGCCCATTTTTAATAAGGTTTTTTATTTGCTATTGAGTTGCTTAAGTTCTTTGTATGTTTTGGATATTAAGCCCTTATCAGATATATGGTTTGTAAATATCATCTCCCATTTGGTAGGTTGCCATTCATTTTGTTGATGGTTTCCTTTGCTGAGCAGAAGTTTTTAGTTTGATATAGTTCCCCTTGTTTATTTTTGTTTTTGTTGTCTTTGCTTTTGGTGTTGAATCCAAAAAATATCATCACCAAGACCAATATCAAGGAACTTATTGCCTATGTTTTCTTCTAGTTTTATGCTTTCAGATCTTACATTCATATCATTAATCTATTTTGAGTTAATTTTTATGTGTGCTATATGATACATGGTCCAGTTTCCTTTTTTTTGCACATGGCTGTCCAGTTTTCCCAACAGCATTTATGAAGGACAGTGTTCTTTCCTCATCATATCTTCTTGGCTTTTTTGTCTTAAATTAATTGATCACATATGCATGGGTTTATTTATGGCTACAAAAGAAAATAAGACTGAATTCCTTTGTTTTCAAAAGGACTTTACATCAAAATAGGAGCAAAATAATAGATATGCATGTAGTCAGAATATAAAGCAACAATATGAATAATTAAATAATACATAATAAATACTGTGCAAACCTGATACTAACCAAGAGAACATTCTGTTCATTCCAAGCCACTAGGTGTGTTGACATGAGCAAGGCATGGAATTCAATCACAGCAACCAGTTGTGTGACAATAGACAGTCACTTCAGCACCACAAGTATCAGCTTATCTCAGCTTCCTTGTAGGTGTCATTACCAAGCTGGCCAAGCTAATCAGCCTTAATAGCTAATGGCATCTGATCCAGAAAGTCACAATAAAACAAGAATTTGAAACTGTCTCACATAGGAAATTTGGGGAGACCTTAGGGGGAGTCTATAAATTGTACTAGGCTGTCCATGAACTCAACTGGGGCAGGGGAGAAGCTGCAGCTTTATTTTTACTAGCATTTACCTGAAATAGCATTTCATTTCATTATGAATGTAGGCAACAAACGATAGTCAATATTAATAGATACTTTCATGCCATCTTAGTAGTTGATGAAGATATCATGAAATATATTTATACTCATTACTGTGTTAAAATTACTATAAATATTAGGTTTGTTGCTAGATCTTGTTATTTAATGAGTTATTGAATAAGCACATATTATTATAAAGATTTTTTGCTTTAATATCTGTATATCTTATAGAATTGGTTATCTTTGCAATCCTACATATCCCATTTTATAAAATTAAAAACATTATGATGAGAAGGGGTCAATAGGCTTCACAAGTCTGTGCCAAGAAATTTGGCACCAAAGAAATTAAGTACCTCCACTTGTTTGGGTTTGCTTTCCTGCTGCAGCCAAAACCAGTGACTAGTTTCCTGAGGAGAGACACAAACCTCAGAAAGGTAGCAATTCACCAGAGGATCCTCTCAGCATAAGGAATAGGCACAGTGGAAACTGTAGTAAGTCAGGAACTGAAGAAAGCAATAAGCATGTGTACACAGCATTAAGCAGGGTTAGCCTGAAAGTGTTTTAATTCCTTCTTGCCTTGATAATTAAGACATTCCATTATTTCCTATTCTCTATCACCACATGAAGAAATGGCCCAAACACAATTTCACAAATATAGTGGAAGAGGTTAGAGTCCATGGAAAGTCCAATGTTCTAGGATATAAATCAGTGATTCTCAAACTACCTGTGTATTAGAATCACCTGTAGAGCCTTTTAAAAAATGTCGGTGTGGGGAATAGGGGTAATGGGTGTTTCTGACTTGGAGAGACATGACGGAGCCTGCTAGATAGCCGAAAATATTTCATGTCTTGATCTGGGTGGTGGTTAAATGGTTGTATCTATATATTAAATTTCACTGAGCTGTACATTTAAGATTTGTGCATTTATACCTCAAGATTTTTTTAATGATAATTTCTGTTCTCAAGTGAAATAAAGTACAGGTGATATTGCCACTACTGAGATATTAACATGTAACCTAGGGGACTGTCCAACTTCAGTGTCCATTCTCAGAATCACCTGGGGAGTGTATTGAAAATAAGGTTTCCAGGCTGCACCCCAGAGATTTTGAATCATTAGGTTTGGCCTAGCACCTAAATATCTGCTTAAGGAACAATAAATAGGCACATAGTAAAAGAATGATAGGCAAAGTGCTTTATATACAGTATCTAATTTAATAATAAGCAAGAACTCTAACAGTGTGCATTAAATAGCATTCAGTTCTACACAGAAGGAAACTGCAAATTGAAGATGTTAAACCATAAAAATGGTTTAACATAGATGTCCAGGGTTCACTAGCTGGGGAGTGGGGAATCACCTGTCTTTCATAATGAACTCAAATCCTAATGTTCATGAAAAAATGTAGTTTTGTTTTGTGCCCACTCCCAACCTGCCAACCCCTGGTGAGGAGCGGGAGAGTGGGTGTGGAGGAACTGATGAGTGGGTGTGGAGGAACTGGTGTGTAGGGAAGAGATGGGGAAAGAAGGAAGTAACCTGATTCTTCAGATTATTCTCTCACACACACCCCTGTTTGAGCAGGAGCTGGAAATACCCTAGTGAATGAAAGCCAGTATTAACCGTGAGATGCTGGAAGACAGACTCCGGAAGCTCTGAGTTCTTGCAAGTCCTTCAAATGCCTGTGCGGTGAAAGGGAAGGTGTTCCGGCATGGGAGCTGGTTCCTTACATCCCACAGAGCTTTCTTCTGGGGCGGAGCCCTGGCAAAGAAAAGAGAGAGGCTGCAAGCTAATTGTTCTGTCTGCACTCGCTTTCTGCCCAACTTTAGCCCCTCTGGCTTCCCTGAAAGTCAAAATGCTCTTACCGTGCCTCTGCTCCTTTCTTTAACCTGCAGGTGCCACAGCTGGGTCACAAGTGACTCCACTGGGTCTGTTTGTTATGTCTGATTAGGCTCAGTCCTAATATAAAGACTGGGCAAAAGGTACAATTTTCCTACAGGGTTCTACATGCCCCCAGTCAGGCATTGGCACCCCTCAATGCTTTTGATCTCCCAAACATATAACTCTCACAAAAAGGAAGCAGTGTGTAAGGGAGTGGGCTCTGGGAACAAGATGGCTGGGTTCAATCACCACCTGTATGATCTTGGGCAAATTACCTGATTTCTGGGCAGTTCACTTTTTTTCTGTGAAACAGAATTAATAATTATAATAGTAATGATAATAATAAATATACACATCACATCCTATCATGAAGAGTAAAAAAGATTTTCCATATGCAGTGCTTAGCACAATGATGGATGCATAATACACACATATACACAATACATACACTGGCAATGCGTGTGTGTGTGTGTGTGTGTGTGTGTGTGTGTGTATCGGTATATCCTGGCTATGTTTTCCCTCCTCTCCCCACCTTAACACTTTCTCTGTGTTCTCAACTCTACTTATACTAGTGTTGTTCAATATAAATATAATGCAATGTATATGTTATTTTCAACCTCTAGTAGCCACATTAAATAAAGTAAAAATAAGCAGATAAAATTAATTTTAATGACATGTTATTCATACGATATAACCAAAACATTGTTATTTTAACATAAGATGAATATAAAATTATTAAGACATCTTACCTTTTTTACTAAGACTTTGAAACCTGGAATGCATTTTCAGTTAAACACAAATCAATTTGGACTATTGGCATTTCAAGTGCTCAGTAGCTGCGTGGGGCTAGAGGCTAATGTGATAGACAGCAAAGTCGTATCCTATCACCATCCTTCATGAAATGTACTGATCCAGTATTTCTACTTCAAGGCCCATTTATCAGCTTTTGATTCTTTCATTCATTCAAGAAGTGTTTATTAAATGCCTACTATGTGTCAGGCCCTACATCAAATTTTATTAAATCAAAGGGACACAGTCCTTGTTAGAGGGTGAAGTGTGTCTCCCCAAAACTCATATTTTGAAGGCCTAACCCTCAGTGAATGTAACCCTTTGGAGATAGAGGCTTCACAGAGGTAATCAAGTAAAAATGAGGTCTCTAGGGTGGGTGCTAATGCAGCATAAGTGATGTTTTTATAAGAAGGGACAATTGGATAGATACACCACCATGTGGGGGCAGACATCCCACTGAGGGAAGAATGGATTGGAGAAGAGTCAGGGAAGCCCCCTTCTATGCCTCTCTGGTGGGAAATTGGGGGCAATGAAGAAAGAAGAATGAGGTGAACCAGGAGAGATGCATGTTTGCAGGCAGAAAAGAACAAAGCCTCAGTGTGCCTCTGCAGAAGCTGCCTGGAAGGATAAGGATGCTACCATTGTGGGGAGTGAGGAACCCCAGATGGTCTCACCTGGCCACTGTTATCATACTAGATTGGGAGCATGTGACACAAATAGTGAAGAAATCCTGAAAAGTACCATCAAATTAAGAAGGAAAACACAGCAAAGGGGCTTTATTTTACCAATTTTTTCCCAGAGCAACTCCTCACCCTACTCACAGGAATATGACTTTTGCCATAGATTATTTTTAGTACATATCTGGCGTCCAAAACATCATTAAAGTGCTGGTTTGCTGGGTTTGATTAAGGTAAGTGGGAATTTTTTTTTCTGTGTTCTTGATCATTCTACTTTACTGACTCTATTAGGAGTAACACCTCCCAACCCCCGCTCTCCCCCCCACACACACACATACACTGGGCTTTCAGAAGTGGTACAATGAAGAGAGGAATGTGATCTTTCTGTACTGTAGTTTGTTAATTAATTAAAAGGCTGTCAGCCTACAGAACACCTACAAATGCTGTAAAAACAGACACTATTGAATGCTACTGAATATTGGATCCTCCTAGGCCTTCTGAAATTTGATGGCATCTTCTTAGAAGTTAAGGAGTGCTATGTCTGGTTGGTACATACTTTGTACAAGTAGAAGAAATCCCTCAATTATCCCAGCACTTGTTAATGATAACTTTAATTTCCATATACAAGTCCATCATCATTAGCATTAACTCCAATTCAGAGTGGGCAGAAGAAGGAAAGCCTGCCAGACTTCATTAGAGATTTTAATTGGAAGCACAAAAGTGAAGAAAACAGTTGTTGAAATAAATGGAACCCCAAAGGACACAGGAAAACTCTTAGATATCACTAAATCATATGTGAGTCAAAGGGAGAATGGAATGAGCAAATGAAAGTCAAATGTACAGGCACATGATTGTAGCACAGACAGGCATCTTACAGCTATAATTTACACCAAGTGTTTGGTAGAACAGATTCAGAGGGCAGGGGAAGTATATTCTCTAAGAGTAAAGAATGAAGTTACACTTTATCATTCAGGCCAAGAGATACATCCCTAGACACTAGACCTGGTATCATAACATCCTATTTTTTTTCCTGCAGCACAAGTACAGTTATCCTCAATGGTCTTCCTTGCTTTACTTTCTTGGTTGTTGCCTTCTTTCCCCACTAGAATGTTAGCTCTATGCAATCACACCTTATTTGATTCATTCAGTTCTGTGTCCTCAGTACTGAAAATCTTGCCTCACATGGAATAGGTGTCCTATGCATGGGTGAAAGGAATTAATACAGTCAGAATTAAGTTCTGCAGCATGATGACCTAGTGTCAATTAACCTAAAATTCTCCACGTTGCCAGGAATTCACTTGTGGATACCCTACTCTAAATGAGGGTATTTGCAAAGAAGCATGCTTTGCTATAATGATGAGTCAGCTGGATTAAATATTGTGTTATGTACAACCTCTGGTTCATTGGGAGTCTTTACTCATCTTTCAAAACTGTACCTTTTGCAACTAAGGGAAATATGATCTGGCATTTCTTCTCAGTATGATTTGCCTGCCTTTCATCTTGGAGTTAACACATTATGTCACCTTTGCTGGTCTACTATAGCTGTGGCACATTACCCTAAGAGCCACTGGTTCAAATCTATCTTAGAGCCCCATAATTCATTTGGATTTTCCCTGGGGTCTGCCACTTCTAAGGCTTTTCTCTTCAGTTCACTATTAATCCCACTGAAGAAAAAAATTGGTGTCAGAATTTAATTTCAGACTCCTAGTGGGACAAGCCAAATGTCAGCAGTCTTTGAAGATTGTTGAAAGATGTTCTTGGGAGATTTCTCAAATCCACACAACTAAGTTTCCAGCTATGAGCTCTAATGACAATGCTACACTGAAAGTAAAAAATGCCCAGTGATTTCCCTTAGATTAACTACAGAACCTTTCTCCCTCCCTCCCTGGATTAAATGACTTCTGGTAGAAAGAGTTTGGAATCCCTTGAGCAGTTTACTACATTTTCAGAATTCATTAAGTAGGGTCACTTAGTTGGTGGTGTAAACCATTTCAGCAAAACTCCTAAAGGTGAATTAGGGTATTCACACATGAATTCATTTAAAGAACAAGCTGTGTTAATACCTCATAAATAATTCTATTGTCAACATTTTACAAGCTTTTAATAAGTTTGTTACATAATGGGAATTACCTCTACAAAAAGATTTGTATGAACAGAATGCAGACATCGTAATGGAATGACTGAGAGCATGGGCTCTGGGGGCATGGGCTGTGGGGCCAGCTTAAATTCCACCTGCTAGCTATGTCATCTTGGTCAAGAGACTCCCCTCTCTGTGCCTCAGTTTCTTCATCCATGAAATGGGACAAAGCATGGTAACTACTGCATAGAATTATTGTGAGAATTAAATGAGATAATTCAATGAAGGTGTTTTCAATTTACATTAATGAAAATTACATAAAAGTTAAATCAATAACTTGCACTAGTCCTATTTCAGGTGTTCAATAGTTATGCATAGAGACTTCCAGCCAACATGGAGGCATAGGTAGACACACTGTGCCTCCTTGCACAACCAAAATAAGGACAACAAAAATTTAGAAGCAAAAAAACAATCAGTACTGATAGAAAATTGAATTGTATGGAAGTCTGACAACCAAAGAGTTAAAATAGAAACATTATTCTAGACCGGTAGGAGGGGCGAAGACAGGTGGCCAGGTGGAGAGGGGTTGCAGCAAAAAAAAAGCAAAAAACAGTGGCCCTGGGTACACAAGGAAGCAGCTGGTAGCCCCGGAGTATGCAGGCAGAGACAGGCAGACCCTGGGCGACCGGGGTGGCAATGAGTGGATCCAGTGAGGAGGCGGATTATGGAGGGGCACTGGCAAGCAAGGTGGCTGGCAGATGGAACGGTCCCACATTTGCACACAGATAAACCAGGCAAAACTGGGGAGCATGACAGACCACATAACCCAGGGCCCCAGGGCAGGGAAATAAAGCCTCAAAACACAGATTGGAAACACCTGTGGGGGTTGAGGTGCCGGGAGAGACTCCCAGCCTCACAAGGAAGTTCATTGGAGAGACCCACAGGGCCACAGAACATACACAAACACACTCATACGGGAATCAGCACCAGAAGGGCCCAGTTTGCTTGGAGGAAGTGGCAGAAGTGACTGAAATCCGGCAGAGAGTGGAGTGAGCACCATTGTTCCCTATCAGACCTGTCCCCCACATTCTGCATCACAACCCAGTGACTGGGTGGCCCCGCCCTGGTGAACACCTAACCCAAAACCAAAAATGGCTCAAACGGGAAAACAGATCAAATCCCCAGAGCTAATTCATCTAAGCGACCAAGAGATAGCCAACCTATCAGATGCACAGCTCAAAGCACTGGTAGCTAACCTATCAGAGGCACAGTTCAAAGCACTGGTGATTAGGAAGCTCACAGAATTGGTTGATTTGGTTGCAAATTAGATGAACAAATGAAGATAAGTGAAATGAAGAAAAATGCACAGGGAACCAATAGTGATGGGAGGAAAACTGGGACTCAAATCAATGGAGTGGACCAGAAGGAAGAAAGAAACAACCAAACAGAAAAGAATGAAGAAAAAAGAATTAAAAAAAAAATGAGGAGAGGCTTAGGAACCTCTAGGACATCTTTAAACATCCCAACATCCGAATGATATGAGTACCAGAAGGGGAAGAGGAAGAGCAACAAGTGGAAAACTTATTTGAACAAATAATAGAGGAGAACTTCCCCAATCTGGCAAAGGAAATAGACTTACAGGAAGTCCAGGAAGCTCAGAGAAACCCAAAGAAGGTGGACTCAAGGAGGAACACACCAAGGCACATCATAATTACATTAGCCAAGATTAAAATGAAGGAGAGAATTCTAGAAGCAGCAAGGGATAAGGACACAGTTACCTACAAAGAAGTTCCCATCAGATTGTCAGCTGATTTCTCAAAAGAAACCTTATGGGCAAGAAGGGGCTGGAAAGAAGTATCCCAAGTCGTGAAAGGTAAGGTCCTCCATTCAAGATTGCTCTATCCAGCAAAGCTTTCATTTAGAATGGAAGGGCAGATAAAGTGCTTTCCAGATAAGGTCAAGTTAAAGGAGTTCATCTTCACCAAGCCCTTATTATATGAAATGTTAAAGGGACTTATCTAAGAAAAATAAGATAAAAACTAGGAACAGTAAAAAGACAGCAAACTCACAATTATTAACAACCACACCTAAAGCAAAAACAAAAACCAACTAAGCAAACAGATATAACAGGAACAGAACCACAAAAATGGAGGTCATGTGGAGGGTTAGCAACAGGGAAGTGGGAGAAGGAGAGAGAGGGAAAATGTACAGAGAATAAGTAGCATAGAAGGTAGGTAGAAAATAGACAGGGGAGGGTAAGAATAGTATGGGAAATGTAGAAACTAAAGAACTTATGACACATGGACATGAACTAAAGGGGGGATGTGGGTGGGAGAGGGTGTGCAGGGTGGAGGGGAGTGAAGGGGGGAAATGGGACAACTGTAATAGCATAATCAATAAAATATATCTTTAAAAGTAGTTATGTGTAACTAGTAGCTATGATATTGAGCAATGAAGATAAAACATTTTCATCATCTCAGAAAGTTCTATTGGATAGAGATAGCCAGAAAGAAAATCATCTTAGTAACTCCTACATTTCCTTTGCTTTTTTCTATTGAGTCACCAAGTGCTTCTGAGTCTGTATTTTTCATGGTGGTTCCCTTTTCTATGTTCTCATCATTAACAATCCATTTATTCCTTGATGATACAGCTCAGCTGGTCTCCCAATGACTTGCCCCCTCTCAGGCATCCTCTGGAGCTTCCCCAGGCTGAACCCCACAGCACTTGCTTCATTCGTCCTCTGTGGACCTCAGCCCATAGAATTGAGTTGTCACTTGGACAACTCAATGATCGTCAAATGCAGAAATTATATTTTGTTTATTTCGTGTCTCCCACAATCCTTGGCGTGTATTAGGCATTTAACCATTTGTATGAATGAATGAGTTCATGACTAATGGGAACAGGAGGCTATATCTAGTTTTTAGACTGTCTGCAAAGCACCCTGCTCTAAACTGCTTTTGTGCCCCGAAGCAGTGCCTACAGGCTTGAACCTGTAGTTACCTGCTGTGAAACCAGATGACAAGCAGGGCGTCTCCTCCAAGAATCACTTTGCCTTGGCTTTTCAGAGAGACTCCCCAGTAGTTTCATAGTCCCTTGAGGAGGCCATGAGCTATGTTCCTATCCACATTCTATTCATACCTGAGCTTTTAAGTGGGGTAGCTCTGGGCCCCTTTATTGGGATCATTTAGTCCTGGACTCTCACCCCTTACAATTGCCGGCACTAATAATAACTTTTCCCCAAAGTAGCTGTTCTCTCTCATATCTTGGAAGAGTAATGTGAGCGAGAATGCAGTTTCTGGCATCACATTAAAGGTTCCCCATGCTGCCTCTTTTACTTCCTAGCTGTGTAGCCTTAGGGACATTATTTAAGAATCTCTGCTCTGTTTTCTCAACCATAAACTAATCCCTTGTAGAGTTAGTGTGAGAATTAAGGAAGACAAAGCATATGAACTTAAGTACATTGCCTAATACTTGGTAAAAGCTAAATAGAGATTATAGTGTTAGTCCTAGAATTCTCATTTAATGACACAAATGAATCATAGGATTAGCTCCCCAATTCCTCCCTTTAAAATGCAAAAATCATCTGTAATAGAAGTGAGCCACTATTGGGGATTGAGTTATGATAATTACAATAAGAAGAACTAAGATTTATGAAAGGAGTGTATACTGTGTACCAGACACTATACCAAATGGCTGACCTGCATTATCTAATTTAATCCTCGGAGGAATCCAAGAAAGAGGGCAACCAAGGTGAAAACCACAGTGCCTTCTTATGACCTAGTCTCTAAAGTCACAAATTGTCACTTCTGCTGAATTCTATTCCTTAGAAGCCTGTCGTTAAGTCCAGCCGACATTCCAGGATTAGGGGAAGAATTAGGCTCCACCTCTTAAAGGGAAGACTTTCAATGATTTTGTAGACACATTTTTAAAACCACCACAGATATAAGATCTACTTATTACTTTAGTTTGCAGTCTAAAAAGCTTGAAAGTCATTTCTCTAGGCTGACTATATTACCTAATTTATCAGATAGGAATCGTGGGTCTGTAGTATGTAGAGATAGAAGACCTATGGAGATCATACAGACCTTTAAAACAGGGTTGCCAAAGTTTTGCAGTTGAGGATTGGTTAGTAAATATTTCAGGCTTTGCAAGCCATGTGATGTGTGTTGCAATGACTCAACTCTGCTACAATAGTGCAAAAGCAGCCACAGACAGTATGTAAACTACCAAGTATTGAATATGTCTGTGTTCCAACAAAACTTTATGAAAACAGACCACTGGCCAGATTTGGCTCATGTCATCTAAAGTTTTTCAACACTTGACCTAGACGATATTTATCAACCCTGGCTTTATAATAGACTAAAGAGGATTATTTTTTGATGACCAATGTCTAGGCCACAACTCAGTTAAATCAGACTCTCAGGGCATGAGAACCCAGATATCAGTATTCTTTTTTTTTTTTTTTTAAAACCTTTGCAGGTAATGTCCAACTGCATCCAACATTAAAAAAAATTACTGGTGTAAGAGGTGATTACTTAAGGAAATGGAGGTCCAGCAGGGTGAAACAATAAAACCCTGAATTGTGCCTACATTGACTGTCAGTGCCAGGACAAGTGGCATTCACCAGGAAAAGGGGGTCCCATGTTGCTGCATTTGTGTAGTCATTCACCATCGGCAACTACGTGTGAGATGTTGCCTGCGCAGGACACACCTGAGGGGCTTCCAGAAAAATTGTGCTGCTAATAAAAAAGTGTGAAGGAACTTGAATGCAAAGACAAGTGTGGGGCCTGAATTCATCACTTAGTAACTTTGGGCAAGTAGGTTCTCCTCTCCAGTTCTCTTTTTCTATCCATGATATATATCTGTTTCATGATATAACGGCAAGGAGTTTTGAACATTTATTGTATAAGGCAATATGCTAAGTGATTTTTAAAGTGCTTTCTCTTTCTTGACCATTAGAATAGCCCTATGACGTGGACAATGCATTTTTGAAGAGGAAACTAAGAATCAAACTATTTAAGTAACTTGCCCAAGATCACATAACTAAGAAGTGATTGAGCCAAGATTCAAACTTGTCTTTCTGTCTCCAACACCCATGTACTTAACTGCCTTGCTATATCTCTCATGATTATTGTAAGGATCGAATCAAATAATCTATGAAAATGTGTTATAAGCTCTAAAGCACTGTGCATATATCAGGCATTACTATAGAAGGTCAGTTTTCACCTCCAAGAATACCAATGAGAGGTGCTCTGGAAATATCATCTACCAGGATATCTTCACATGCAAAGAGAGCTGTTCTGGTGAGCCAGCTCCACAGCCCCTACTGATGGGGAGGCCTCTCCAGACTACTACATCATGGAGATGGCGGTGCGGCCCCTGCTCTCACAGCGCTATACTGAGTACAGGCCATTGGGCCTCGAGGTGGCCAGGTTTCTGTCTTCCCATTCCTGCCACAGGACACCTTTAATAAGGTGTCATTAGTAAGGTATCACAGGTCATTAATAAGATTGGTGCCCCATCCCCATATTGTTTGGGGTAGCCTGTTAATTAAATGGATTGGCTCCCTTTGCCAACAGGCCTTCCCCTGGCTGTGTCACTTCTCTTCTAAACAAGGTTGAAACCTGCTCTTTGAGGCTCTGGTAGTATCCACTACTGTCAATCTGTCTGCTCGTATTAGTCAGAGCCAGTCAGGAGACAAACTAGTTGTTTGAACAGAGAGAATTTACCATAAAGGATTGCTAGCTAGTTATAAATTTGTTTACTACGTAACTCAGAAGGCAAAAAAGAGAACTTGAAGGTATCATAGAGGCTGCAGGAAGCAGCCACTACCCCTAGCGTTTCGGGAACAACAAACACAACGGGGCTAAGGGAGGTGGCACACAGAGCTGAAACTCAGACCTCTGAGGACAGTGCTCGGAGCTGATGCTGGTCTCACCATGTGAGGACAGCTATCTGCAAACCAGGAAGCAGACCTTTACCAGACACAGAATCTGCCAGTGCCGTGGTCTTGGGCTTCCCAGCCCTAGAACTGTGAGAAACAGATTTCCATTGTTTAAAAACTACTCAGTTTATAGCAGCTTGGACAGACAAAGATACCCCTGAATGTAGCTCTTCCTGTGGTTCCTACATGGACATCTCCTCAGTCTCTTTACAGTCTCTTCACCTCAGTGACCTTCCTTTCAGTGGTATCAACTGCCTTTTCTGTTCAGGGTGATTCCCAATTCCTTGCCCTTTGCTCCAGTGTCCCCTTATGTCCTAATCTCATCTTTTCAACTAACCTGCCCAGTATCCTTAACTTAACACATCCAGAATGAACTCATCACTCACCTCAACACACTAGTTTCTTCTTACACTTTTCCAGTTTCTGATGTCATGCACTGAGGAAGTTAAACCAAAAACCTCAAAGTATTATCACCTTCACCCCGGATCTAAGTTGCTGCTGCCCAAACCTGGGGCAGACCCTTGTCACCTTGAGTCTGTAGTACTGCAGTCACCTGTTGACTCTGTTCTGTCTTTGAGCATTCTTCCTTTTTCTTATGTAGTGGGGTTCTCATGTCCAAACTGGGATATAGTTTTGATCATGTCACTCACTCCCTGGCCCAAAACACTTTTAAAGTCTTCCCATAGCAAAAGGAAAGGGTCATGAGCTGAAATGTTACAGAGCTCATAAAAATGAGTAAAGTGAGTTTGGTGTAAGAAAATTCAACTTGATTTTTCATGACCCAGGGTATAGAAAAATATATCATACAACCATGCATTTTTCTTGGAGATTATGATTACCTGTCATAAGAAAAATCTGACAATAAATCAGAACTGCCTTTTTTCCTGAGTGTGTTGCGAATACAATAGTCAGTGGTGGGGATTCTGGCCCACTGGAGTGTAAACCCTTCCTTTCACAGTACCAGCTCTTCTTGGGCACCAGTTTCAGCAGGATCTTAGGCCCACTGTTAAGAGGTCTTCCAGAATTTCAACAGAAGCTGAAAATCTCAATTAAAAATATGTCATAAAACAATCAAAGCATATTTTCACTCCAAACCTGGCAAACAAGGTGCTTGTTTGGAACTCTAGTCTAAAAAAGAATCAATGTTCTTCCCTGCTAAAATGCTCAATACTGTTCTCCACTAGTTTTGCCCTTGGTCAAACCAGGCTCATCATCTTTCTAAACTTGCTATGAGCTTTCCCACCACCATGCTTTGCTTATGCTATTTCCTCCACCTGGAATGCCCTCTCATCTCACCCCTTATTGACACATTTTGAAGTCTCATCCATTCTGCCCATCTCAGGAACTACTTCTTCCTTGAAGCTTTTCCAGCTATTCATAGGGAAATGGATTTCCTGGAAAAGATACCCAAGAAGCTGTTAGTACATTTGTGTGAATTGATTTATCAACAAGAAGAACTTAAGGACTTGAAAGATTAGGAAATGGATCTGATAACTTCTGGTGGCTTGGCAAAAAGAAATTCCATAATGTCAAGTGCACTATGTCCAAAGGATTATACAAAGACATCATCCAAATACAAATTATTATGCTGTTTTTGTTTCATGCCTTATAACTCTTCTCCTGAGAATGATGGAGAATTGACTACTTTTATTTTTTTTTAATTGTTGTTCAATTACAGTTGTCCCCATTTTCCCCCCATTACTCTCCCCTGGCCTGCCCACCCCCATCTCCCACATTCAATCCCTCCCTTTGTCTTTGTCCATGGGTCCTTTATTCATGTCCCTTGAGTGACCCTTCCCTTTCTTTCCCCAATTATTGACTACCTTATAGAAGTCAGTGATTCAACTACCACTCTGCAAGCCCTTGGGCACTGACATGCAATTCAAGGTCTTGGCTAATGCCCAACCTGCATTTCTAGGCATCAGTTTTCTTCTTCCACACTTTCACAGCAGTTGGAGGTCATTATCTCAAGATGACATTCTATTCTCTTGGCATTATAGCTTAATTATGCTTATATTATGATTTTAAAGTCCATTGTATACAGTCTCTTTGGAGTCACAGTTCATATTATATATAAGGCAAGTGTTTATAAGCTGTCTAAGGTAATAACTTAAAAAATATAAGAGAGGAATGCATTTTTTTTTTCAGCTCAAGTGCAGCATGGAAAAATTAATGACACTGTTTTGCCTAGAGAAAACACTCTACTGCTTGGATGAAATCAAATGTCAGTTCATTCTTATTCAAGATGTATTCATTTTTAGGACTTGGAAATTTTTCTACAAATAAATATTACCAAAACTCTTAAAAGTTGTCAAGTCAGAGCCTAGTAACGAAGCAAGTCAAAAGAAACATTGATTGTCCTACTATTATTCTTATTCATACTCTGAAAAGATTTTTTTTCTGAGACCCATTTAGAGAAAATTGTTGAAAATGTCAACTCAATTCTTCTTTTCTCATATTACCTCTCAGTGCTACTCATGGACTCCTTGAGGACAGTGGGTTACAGTATCACCAGTTCCTTCTGATCTAGACATGCCGGGGGCTTTGTGATCCAGTGTGCAGGTTGTTCATGAGAAGAGAAGGCAAGATGCCATGGGACCTGTGGGCATGGCAAGTTTCTAAAATATCATCCCAAGAAAAGCGTCTTCAAAAACTGAAAGTTTCCCTACAACTTAAGTGACAAGAGATGATGACAAACTAGGATAGGAAGATGGTTACAAATAGTGAGGGCAAAAATAAAATGAGACTGTTGGCTAGCTAGAGGCTCAGAAGAGGTGCCAGCTTCTGGAACAAATGGAATACCACATATGGAAGGCAAGCCTGGAGGTGAAGGCCTGAATCTGCCTGCACCTTCCTGTTTGCATGGCGTACAGTAGGCACTTCCTAAATACTGGATGACCTGAATAAAAATGATAACACAGCAACATCTTCCTGGTCACTTACTGGTCACTTCTGGTATATTCATTAGCCACAACAATGCTGTTAGATAGAGATTGTTATACCCATTTTAGAGATGAGGGACTGAGGACCACAAAATTTAATTAGCTCATTAGTTCTCAACTGAGGTAACTTGACCCCTAGGGGACATTTGTCAATGTCTTAGAGACATTTTTGGTTATCATAATGGGAAGGAGTGTCACTGGCTTCTGGTAGAGACTGTGTATGCTACTAAACATTTACAATGAGTTAGGACAGCCCTCCAACAAAACTATCCATTCCAAATGTTAGTAGTGCTGAGACTGAGAAACCTTGGTGAATTAAATGTAAACTTTTGATAAAACCCTGATCTCTGTTCCCAAACATAGTCTCCTAACCATAGTGCTTTACCCTTCACCAGTGCAATGTAATTGTGCGCCTAGCACAGTGTGTGCTCACTAAATAGTTATTGAATGAATGAATAATGAGATTAGATGCATGATTGACTTTGGGAGTTTTTCTTTACCTTTCTGAGTCTCAGTTTTCTCAACTGTAAAATGAGTTTGACCTATTTCAGTTCCACCCACTTCACAGTAGAGCTGCTTCCACTTGCTGCACATTTTGTAGTTCAGATGAGATAGTGTCTTTGAAAGTTCTTTGCAATTTGTAAAAAAAACAAAAAGGAAGGGAGGAGGATATTTTCCATGTACATGTTAAGGTAGAAGTGAAAAATGTAAAGGGTCATCAGGAAACAGCAATAAAGTCTTTTAATGCATAACATTGAAATTTAAGGACAAGATTTCAAAATGCACAACAGATAATATTAACAGAAGAAGTAGTAGTGGTACCCCTGAAAATGGAAAATGTTCAAGTCAATCTATCCTAGTCCTATATTCCTGGTACCCTGAGGTCTCACAGGCCTCCTTTCTTTTTATTTACCTTCTTGTCACTTAATTTAAAAAGAAAGAAAGAAATTCCTGTAGTTGGCAGCAGTTAAGTGCTTTTTCTTAGAATTTATTAACAGTATCCTAATAAAATGCCCCTGGCTGTTGAAAGAAATCATTTCTATTTGAATTAGATGGCACTTTGCAGTATCTCCTGCCTCATTTGGAACTTTCTCACAAATTCCCCAAGGAGGTCAGTATGAACTTACAAACCTATAAACTGATATTGAGGACAGTGAGTGGGGAATCTTCGTCATTTTAAATTTTTCACGGACATTGGCTCTTTAGAAAAACAAGAACAGATGGGAGAGATTTGCTGCCCCTTTTGGGTCCCCTCATGACCCTAATCTACACAGACAAGACTATTGATCTCTTTTCTCTGACATAAACAAAGTTCCTCATGATGTTTGAGGGGTCTTTGACGTAAAGGAAGCAGCCCATTGCTGATGGCAGTTCCCAAGTTGCAGTGACAGCTGCACAGCTGGATTGCTTGGTGGCAGCCCACAGCCATCACCATTAGCACAATTATGTTACTAAGAACTAGCATGAGGCCTGAATGTTCTGTGAATTACTGCATGGAAGGAACACCAGACCAAAGGGCATATGTAGTAACAATAAATCCTCTAGTCTTTGATGGCTTATAATACATTTCTGCCTAATTACCCAGTAAATTCTGGGGTACTTCCTAAGTGGAAGATACTATCAAAATGTACAATGTTAGACAGATGGTCATTTTGAAATACACACTAAAATACAAATAAGTTGGACTGCACCTATTCTGAGCTACTAAGACAAGCTAGGCAAGGTACCATCGTGAAATACAGTTCATAAACAGGACATTCAAAAAGGCACACGCAGAAACAATAAAGTGATAAATCGTCAAGCATATGCCATTATGAAAACTTTGTCAGCAAACTAGTTACTTTTTAAATGAATTATGACTTAAAATGTACATTAACCACAATTGCCCAAAAGGAAAAAATAAAGCTTCAGAAATTCAAAGTAAGTATCTCTCAGGTTCACAGTTAACACATATATGTTTTTATTGTTTGTAACTGAATATACCTTCCTGCTTACTGAAGTCAGCTGATCCATGAATGTCTTCGCCTACCTCACTTTCTAAGATAATTTTAAACAAAATTTTTATTGTTATTTTCCCTCTGTAGGAAGGCCAAGTATTTTATGCTACTGAAATGTTATATCAAGAAAAGTGAATTGCTCTTTTGTTAGCTAAACACATATAGGGTTTTTTTCATTCACTAGAATGCAGTTAACTTAATCTCTTAGTATCACTCTTTCTCTATAGTCTTCTTCACTGCCACCTTCTACCTGCATCAACAAGTCACTTCATACTCTAGACTTCAATTTCCTAATTTCAATTTACTAATCTTTAAATTGTAATATTGTGATTACATTATTTTTAAGCCACTTTCTCTTCCAAATAGCATCATCCACTCTTTGATCTATATGGTATGTTTATATTCCACCAAATCCTTCCATGGAAAGTCTAGTAATTGTTTGCTTGATTATGTATTCCTTTAGTTTTTTAACTTTTTATCAATTTAAAAGAGAGAAACATTGAGTTATTGTTCCACTTACTTATGTATTCATTGGCAGCTTTTCATGTGTGCCCTAGCTGGGAATTGAGCCTACAAACCTGACATATCAGGATGATACTCTAACCAACTGAGCTACCCAGCCAGGGCCTGTATTCCTTTATTCTTGATTATTTGTGTCAGGAATGTGTGTATGTGTGAATAAGTGTATGTTAGCATATCAGGTTGAATACCCATGAGCACTGGTTAGCTTTATTCTGTGCCATAACCACATCAGACCTTGGTGACCACCTTACATACTGTTAATTATAAAAACTGAACAAAAGAAGTATTTATAAAGGCAAAAATATCACTACTCTACTTATACTCTATCATTTATTTTTAAAGAAGGGGGATTAAATAACTTGTTTATTTTAAAATAACATTTTTAAAAATCAAAAAGCTACATAGAAAGAAACAGTCCCTGAAATTGTTCTGTTTTAGTTATCTGTCACTACATAACAAAGTACCCCAGAATTTTGGCCTAAAAGAGCAACTATTTTATCATTTCTCATGATTCCATGGGTCCGCTGGGCTTTGATGGGTGGTTCTTCTGCTCTCTGTGGTAACAGCTGGGATTGCAATGACCTGCAGCATCCAAGGAGCTGGAAAATTGAAGAGAGCTTACTTTCACAGTGGCATTTTGCACTGCCCATCTTCATAGAGAGCTTCAGTTCTTACATAGTCTCTCCATGCATGTTGGGCTTTTCACAGCATGGCAGCTGGCACTAGGAGACAGGAAATAGAAGCTTCCAGCCCACCTAAAGTCTGGCCTCAGAAGTTCCAGAACATAATTGAGTTACGTCCTGTTGGCCAAGGCCAGTTACAAAGCCAACCCAAGTTCAAGGGGAAAGGAAATCAATTCTACCTCCTGAAACCAGGAGTGGCACTTGCCTACAGGGAGGAGAGGCTTGTTAGAAGTCATTTTGGAGACTATTCACTACTGTCTAATACTTCTCTGTCCTTACAGGTATATTTCAGTGTCAAACATAAACTTTTTAAAGTGCTGTGCAGTTGTATTTAGCAGCAGATTTTTTTCAAATGAAATGTTTATTGGATTAAAGTCTCGATCTTCTCTGCCTGAAGTGAGGCTAGACAATGTGAAGCTGTAGCCTTGCCCTCCATGCAGCCCTATTCTGTGGCTCTGAGAGACCTACAGGGAACCCCAGGACATAGTAGAACACAATTTGGAAAACACTGCTCTAGATGTGAACCAAAAACACATAAATATCATCATCCCATTCAACAAACTGTCTAAACTAATAATTAAGGGAAGTGGGGAGAGGAGGTAATGACAAAGTAATGTAAGTTGGACAACAGAATAGAAGTAAATGATTTAGCAGCCCCAAAGAAACATAAGCCTAAACCAGCAACAAGGAAATCTGAGTACGCTGTTATGTATGTGTCCTTAAATAGTTCGGGAATTGGTGCCACTATGTATCTCTGGAAATGGGGTTAAAGTCATAGCTAAAAATAAGGACTTGCTGAAAGTCAAAGAACAGTTGCTATCCTCAAAACTCCAACCACACCCTGCCTGGAAAGAGCTGAAGAGAATAGACACAGGGTCTCTGGGTGGGTATACCAGGCACAGGTGAGACTGTAGATAAAATAGTGAACCCGGAGTAACTGGGCAGATGCAAACTGGATGTTGAGATCTTCCGCTTTTTTCTGCTGCATAGCAGCCTGAAAGTGATAATCAGGTGTTTATCCTCCAAGCAGGAGACGGGAAGCATCTTTTCTGGGGAATCTCTACCATTCAGTAGGTCATATCTGGAAACTGCAACATTGGGGGTTGCCCCCCAAATAAACCACCTAGATAATCCTAAGTGAAGCTTAGTGTTTAAAGCTCCCTTAAGTTCTCAATACTTCCAACCAGATTTTTAGCTCCCAGTTCCCTCCTTAGAAATGACCAGAAACCAAAGATTACCATACCTCTGAGGAAAGCCTCTGACATTTGAAAGACAGAGACCAAAAGGAAAATCAAAGGCAACATGGAGGACACATAAACAACAAGAAAGAAAAATGTCAACAGATGTTAACATCCTTGGTAGTATCAGAAGAGGTTTTGCGATCATGAAACAAGACAATGTATTACAGAAAAAGAGACATTTGGAGAACAATAAAGTACCCTTGGAAATTACAAGCTTTGATAACAGCAGTTAACAATCAACAGAAGGGTGGAAATATGAATTGAGAAAAGCTTCTAGAATATGAAGCAAAGACTTAAAAAAATTTTCAAACTAGAAAAGAAATTGTAAGAAAATAAGAGCCCTGACTGGTGTGGCTCAGTGAATTGATCACCAGCCTGTGAACCAAAGGGTCACTGGTTCAATTCCCAGTGGAGCACATGCCTGGGTTGCAGGCCAGGACCTCAGTAGGGGGTGCATGAGAGACAACCACACACTGATCTTTCTAACCCTAACCTTCCCCTCTCTAAAAATAAATAAAATCTTTCAAAAAAAAAAAAAAGAAGAAAAGAAAAGAAGATAATCAGTTCAAGAGATTCATCATCTACCTAAATGAGAGAAGTTCCAGATATAGAGACCAGAGAAAATGAAAGTAAGGAAGTAATCAGTGAAGTAATTTAAGGTACTTTCAACATAATTAAAGGAAATAAGATTCCAGATTGAAAGGTCCCACTAAGAGCCCAGCACAATGGAGAAAAGCAAAGCCATACCAAAATACTTCAGAGTGAAACTTTTGAACATCAGGAACAAAGAATCTTCAAGCTTCAGGAGAGGTATGTGGGTAGGTGAGGGAAATAGGTTTAAATAACTAGGACAGGGGCCCTGAGAGCACCATCCCAATACAGCAAGGTTGCAGGTTTGATCTCCAGCAAGGGCATTTACAAGAACAACCAATGAATGCATAAATAAGTGGAAAAATAAATGGATGTTTCTCTTCTCTCTCTCCCCCCTTCCTCTCTGTCTCTAAAAATCAATAAATTAAAAATAACTAAAAATAACTAAGAAAAATATTTTGGGACTTTTTGATAACAACACTGTAAGCTAGAAAGCAAGGAAGTAAAGTTTTCAAATTGATAGAGATTAATAATTTTCAATCTAAAATGCCACATACCCAGCCAAACTATCTATAAACTTTAAAGAAAGAAAAAGGTATTTTAAGAAATTGGAGGTCTTAAAAAATTGTGTCCTATGTATCCATTCTTAGACGACTACTGAAGGGAGCTTTCCACCAAAATAGGGGAGTAAACCAAGAAATAGGAATACTTAACATAAAGGATAAGGAAAGCTAACACAAGAGGAGAGAAGTGAAGGGGATTCCCCCTTCCTCAGAAACTTCGCAGGGAGAATCCCAGGATGAAACCTATGTATCAGTTGTAGAAGACAACCAGTCCTGTTTGGAGCAGGTAAGAAAACTCAAAGAAAGTTTTCCTTAGGAAGATGAAACTGATGGGATAACTGAGGAATCTGAACATTGGCACATCTCCAGAGAAAAGTTAGGATCAGTGAATAATTTGGGATTGAATAAGTAGTAAGTACATAGAAGCAATTAACTCCAAGGAACACAGAAAGCTGTGCAAGAAAGGAAAAGTAATTCTAGTTCACTAATGCTTTAGCTGTGAATAGTCATTGCATAATGATGATAATGCAAATTCCAACCCAAGTCTGACTCCACAGTCAGAATTCTTAATTTAACTAAGCTGTACTGAACTCAAAACCAGTTTTAATTTCCATGTTACCAGCAATGGTCTCCAGTTAAAAAATGAAATCAAGACAACTGATATTTGATGGGAGAAGCCAAGGGATATGTTAAGCTACTCATTCCTTTGGATTCTTTGAAATGTCCTTCCAAAGCAAGTCCATTCACCAGAAGGCTATATGCAAGGGTGGTTCACCTAGGTTTCTTTGGAGGTCTTCACAAAAATTCCCTTTATACCCCAGTTTTTCTTCAGGACAGATGTGAAAAATGGCCCTAAGAGGATTACTTCTGCATTGTTCTGATGCTGCTCCCACTGACATCAGCCAATGTGGAGTTCTGTGTCCCCTTTGCAAATGGTCCACTGGTAGATTCCTCTCAGAATTCAGAACTAGCCATATTGAAATGTGATTATGAAAAAAAGTTATTTGTCATGTCCTTCATTTTGCCTTTGGTAATTAGAAATTCACAGTCCTGTTTCTGCTTAATTTCAGTAAGTTTCTTTAGCCTATTTTTTTAGTGAAATTATCATTGCCCCTTTTCAACCAATTCCTGTCCTTTTTAGCCTTGTTCATAGAGGTTTAATGCATCCATGGCTTCTTGGAAACCACCTAATTCTTTTTTTTTTTTCAGTTATTTTATTGTTGTTCAATTAGAGTTGTCTGCATTTTCCCCCCACCACTCCCTTCCAACCCAGCCAAACCCACCTCCCTCCCTTGCTTCCACCCTCCCCCTTGGTTTTGTCTATGTGTCCTTTATGAAAGCCCTTCCCCCACTGTCCCCTCTCCCCTCTGGCTATTGTTAGATTGTTCTTAATTTCAATGTCTCTAGTTATATTTTGTTTGCTTTTTTCTTTTGTTGATTAGGTTCCACTTAAAGGTGAGATCATATGGTATTTGTCCATCACCGCCTGGCTTATTTCACTTAGCATACTGCTCTCCGTTTCCATCTATGCTGTTGCAAAGGGTAGAAGCTCCTTCTTTCTCTCTACTGAGTAGAATTCCATTGTGTAAATGTATCATACTTTCTTGATCCATTCATTTACTGATGGGCACCTAGGTTGCTTCCAGCACTTGGCTATTGTAAATTGTGCTGCTATGAACATTGAGGTGTATAGGTTCTTTTGGATTGATGTTTCAGGGTTCTTAGGATATAATCCTAGCAGTGGAATTGCTGGGTCCAAAGACAGTTCCATTTTTAGTTTTCTGAGGAAATTCCATACTGTTTTCCATGGTGGCTGCACCAGTCTGCATTCCCAACAGTGCACTAGGGTTCCCTTTTCTCCGCATCCTCTCTAACACTTGCTTGCTTTGTTTATGATGCCCATTCTGATGGGTGTGAGGTGGTATCTCATTGTGGTTTTAATTTGCATCTCTGATGGTTACTGATGCTGAGCATCTTTTCATATGTCTCTGGGCCCTCTGTATGTCCTCTTTGGAGAAGTGTCTGTTCAAGTCTTTTGCCCATTTTATAATTGGGTTTTTTGTCTTCCTGGAATGGAGCCATGTGAGTTCTTTATATATTTTGGAGATCAAACCCTTGTCCAAGGTATCATTGGCAAATATGTTTTTCCATATAGTTGGTTCTCTTTTTATCTTAATGCTGTTTTCTTTAGCCATGCAGAAGATTTTTAATTTGATGAGGTTCCATTTGTTTTATTCTTTATGTCCCTTGCTTTAGGGGACATATCAGTAAAGATGTTGCTGCATGGAATATCTGAGATTTTCCTGCCGATGTTTTCCTCTAGGACTTTTATGGTGTCATGACTTGTATTGAAGTCTTTTATCCACCTTGAATTTATTTTTGCGTATAGTGCAAGTTGGTGATCCAGTTTCATTTTTTTTCATGTAGCTGTCCAGATCTCCCAACACCATTTGTTTTAGAGGCTATTTTTACTCCATTTTATGTTGCTTCCCCCTTTGTTAAATGTTAATTGGCCATAGAGACTTGAGTTTATTTCTGGGCCCTCTGTTCTATTCCATTAGTCTATGTGTCTGTTTTTATGCCAGTACCAGGCTGTTTTGATTACAGTGGCCTTGTAATATACTTTGATATCTATATTGGTATTGTGATCCCTCCTGCTTTGTTCTTTCTCAAAATTGCTGCAGCTATACAGGGTCATATGTGGTTCCATATAAATTTCTAAAATGTTTGTTCTATATCTGTGAAATATGTCATCGGCACCTTAGTAAGGATTGCATTGAATCTATAAATCACTTTGGGTTGTATGGCCATTTTGATGATGTTAATTCTTCCAATCCATAAGCATGGTACATGCTTCCATTTGTTTGTGTCTTCCTTGATTTCTTTCTTCAGTGTTGTATAGTTTTCTGAGTGCAGGTCTTTTACCTCCTTGGTTAGGTGTATTCCTAGGTACTTTATTTTTCTTATTGCTATAACAAATGGGATTTTTTTCCTGATTTCTGTTTCTGATATTTCATTGTTGGTGTACAAAAATGCCTTTGATTTCTGAATATTGACTTTGTATCCCACTATTTTACCAAATTCATTTATTAGCTTGAGTACTTTTTTGGTGGCGTCTATAGGACTTTCTGCGTACACTATCATGTCATCTGCAAACTAACAGTTTTATTTCCTCCTTTACAATTTGGATGCCTTTTATCTCTTTTTCTTGTCTGATTGCTGTGGCTAGGATTTCCAATACTCTCTTGAATAGGAGTGCTGAAAGTGGACAACCTTGTCTTGTTCCTGATCTTAGTGGGGAAGCTCTAAGTTTTTGTCCATTGATTATGATGGTGGCTGTAGATCTCTCATATATGGCCTTTATTATGTTGAGCAATACTCCCTCTATTCCCACTTTGCTAAGTGTTTTTATCATAAATGAGTGCTGTACCTTATCAAATGCTTTTTCTGCATCTATTGATATGATCATGTGATTTTTGTCTTTATTTTTGTTTATGTGGTGTATTATGTTTATTGATTTGTGAATATTGTACCATCCTTGCATCCCTGGGATGAACCCCACTTGATCATTGTGTATCATCTTTTTAATGTATTGCTGGATGCGGTTTGCCAATATTTTGTTGAAGATTTTAGCATCTATGTTCATCAGCGATATTGGCCTGAAGTTTTCTTTCTTTTTTACATCTTTATCTGGTTTTGGGATTAGGATGATACTGGAAAAAGAGTTCAGGAGTCTTCTGTTTTCTTGAATTATTTGGAATTATCTGTAGAGGATGGGGGTCAGCTCTCCCTTAAATGCTTTGTAAAATTCTCCTGTGAAACCATCTGATCCAGGGCTTCTGTGTGTTGGAAGCTTTTTGATTACTGCTTCAATTTCATATGCTGTTGTTGGTGTGTTCAGGTTTTCTGCTTCTTCTTCATTGAGTTTTGGAAGATTATATTTTTCTAGAAATTTGTCCACTTCACCTAGGTTTTCAAATTTCTTGTCAGACAGTTCTTCATAGTAATTTCTTACAATCCTTCATATTTCTGTGGTGTCAGTTGTAATCTCTCCTCTTTTATTTCTGATTGTGTTTATTTGGGTCCTCTCTCTTTTTTTTCTTGATGAGCCTGCTTAAAGACTTGTCAATTTTGTTTATATTTTCAAGGAACCAGCTTCTGGATTCATTGATCCTTAGAATTGTGCTTTTAGTCTCTATGTCATTTAATTCTGCTCTGATCTTGGTTATTTCCTTCCTTCTACTTGCTCTGGGGTATCTTTGTTGTTCCTTGAGTTCTTGTAGGTGTAGGGTTAAGTTGTTTGTTTGAAATGTTTCTATATTTTTTAGGTGGGCCTGTATTGCTATAAACTTCCCTCTGAGGACTACCTTCGCTGTGTACCATAAGTTTTGGTTTGTTGTGAGTTCATTTTCATTTGTTTCCAGAAACTTTTTGATTTCCTCCCTAATTTCATTCTTGACCCATTCATTGTTTAATAACATGCTATTCATACTCCATGATTTTGAGGATTTTGGGTTTTTCCCCTTGGGTTTGGTTTCTAGTTTCAGTCCCTTGTGATTGGAGAAAATGCTTGGTGTAATATCAATTTTCTTGAACTACAAGAAAATTGCATATAGACACTACACAGTCTTATGCTGTAATAGGTTCTCGTCACAGTTCCATTAGCATCTAGCAGCAAGAGAAAATTTTCCCTCAGCATTTCTCTCAGAAGAGTGACAAAGTCTCTTATATAGAAACCCTCTGGAAAATGTCACCTTGTATCTGATTGATGTATATGCTTTGTAGTATGGTGTTTATGGTGCGATCACTGTGGCCAAGTGCATGGGGTCTACTGAATGGCTTAAGTCAGAGAACACCCTCACCTAGAGCTGAGGACAGAATTAGCTTCTTCCCAAGTGCATGGGCCAGCTAGGAAAATTATAGGTATGAAATTTAAATACTTTTACAAAGGAGAATGGAGGAAAGGATGTTTGGTTGACAGTTAGCTATGTCCTTTACTTGAGCAAATGACTTAACTTTTCTAACCATCAGTATTCTCATCCGAATTGAAGATAAAAAAAAATTTTCTTTCCCCAGCAGCAGTGAGCACATGCAATGCCAATATCTTGATTTTTACTACTATTTTCCCATCAAAGGCACCAGGGACTCCTTGGAAAAGTGACTAATTCTAGGGCTAGGGTAGGCAATATGCAGGATGAACCCTTTTTGTAAGGAACCTTTCCTTACAAAAAGTAAGGAAGTGCTTAAAGAAAATCTCAGTATTGGGCATAGGTGAAAGGGACACAGGAGCTAACAGAAAGAATTCCCAACAGCTAAATATGTAATAATTAGAGTGACACATTAAGTAATTCATTGGTTTATTATAATGTAAACTATAAAATAAATATCCTTAAGTCCATTCTGTAATAAACAAATGACTTAAGAAATAAATTAAGGATAAGAGATAAATGGAAGACAAATTCCCCATACAGAAGAATTCCCAATGATTTACATAGATACCACTCAAGGAGATGGAGCATAACTTGCCCAATAAGTTTGGTTATACTTAGTGACTTGCTTCCAAGGAGATCAGTATGAAGGGAAGGGAAAAGGGAGGTAACGGTATGGTGGAGAAACATGGAAAACATGACCTTAGCCAGGCTGATCCAGCTTGATATCAATAAAAAGAGACATTGATAGCATGTACCATCAATATGACATGCTGAGAATGGCTCTTCACTTCTGTGGTCTTCATCCTCAAAACCCATAAACCCAGTCTATCCATTAGAAAAGCTGGAATGTTCCAAATCTAGGACATTCTCAAAATATCTGAGCAGTACGCCTCAAAACAGTAACGGTCCTCAAAAACAAGGGAAGCCTGAGGAACTCTCACAGCCCAGAGGAGTCTGAGACAGAATGGCAAACTATAATGTGGGATCCTTTATGGGATCCTGCAAGCAGAAAAGGGACTTTAGGGGGAAACTAAGGAAATCCACATACATTGTGGAGTTTAGTTACTAATAATATATTAATACTGGTTCATTAGTTTTGACAAATGTACCATGATAAAGTAAGATATTAACAATAGGGGGACCTAGGTGTGGGGTACATGGAAATTCTCTGTACTACTTTTGCAACTTTTCTCTAAATCTAAAACTACTCTAAAATAAAAAGTTTATTTACATATAAAAAAGACCATTATGGCATTATAGTCACAATCAAATGAGTGTATGTACACTATAAATCACCTAGCCCAATGTAGGCACTTGGTCTATTTAGTTGACTGGCCACTACCAGCAGCATTCACCCTTAATCCTTTCCGTCTGTTTTCCATATAAACCATATGAAACACTATCGTAAGCTTCTCATCTCACCTCCCTACATTTCCCATTCTACCTTCAGCTTTAAATCTTCCAGTGGTTTCCTACTGCTTTTAGGATAAGATTAATGACCTTCCCGTAACCTACAAGACCCCATACATAGGCTTTCCATGACCCCACGCACAGCTTGACCCCTGACTATATGTGCAGCCTTAGCTCATACAACCCTGCCCCTTGCCCTGCTCCCACATTCCCTTCTGCCACAGGCCCTTTTCACATATATTTCTGTATGAAACATGCTCCCCACTCTTTGCCTAGTTAACTTCTACTTATCTTTAGTTTTCAATTCAGAAGCCAGTCAGTCAGACTTCTTTGCAGAAGTATGTTCTCATCCTTTGGAACAATTATCTATTTGTGAGTTTACATTAATATGCATGGTTACTTCACTGTTGGCACCCCCCCACCATTTTATAAATTCCATGAGGGAAGGACCAGTTCAGTTATGCTCATCATCGTATGTCTAGCACCTAACACGTTGCTATGCAATCATGAATACAATCTATGTTCAATAAATATTTGTGGAAAGAAAGAGACAGAAAGAATGAACTGCCTCTGTTAAAATCCCTTTTAGAAACTCCCCCAACCACAAGATACTGGTGTCTTGAATATGAATTTTGAAATGTTAAACTAGTTTCCTGACCTCTCAGCTTCCAAGTCTGCTGACTAGCAAAGTAAGAGGGAGTATTAAAATGGACTAGTTTGAAAATCCTGTGACTTGCAGTATGCTAACAGTTTTCAGACATGATTTTTGAAGCACCAACATTTAGAGTGGGAACATTATGTGGGCAGAGCAGATAGATGCAAAAGGCAGTCCTGAAGAGCTGGCATCTCTAGTGAGGGGGCTTCCTAGCAGGGATTCCCAACTAAGCATCTTTAGGATTTATGAGTCTCATAACTGAAACCAAGCAGGTCCATTTCTATTCATTTCATGATTCACAGAATTCCTAGGGATATAGGTTCACTATTCAAAATTAGCATTAACGGTGGAAAAAATAGCTCCTGTACTTATCTGCAAAATGAAAAACAAAAACAAAAAACACTGAGTTCTTTCCTTGATTCCAGAAATACTTTTATTGTGGTATCAAGGCACAGCCACAAAAACTGTGGACTGTGAAACAGGATTTCAATTATTAAAAAAGGAAGCCTCTAACTTTCTGAAAGACCTTCATTTCGTGCGTTGCTGAAAATAGCTCACTGCCACTTCTCATTATTTTCTTATTGCCTTTGAATTTGGTAGTTAATAAGGCAGCCCTGCAATACAAACTTTTTAATTCCTCTACAGGTATAAATGGTGTGTCTCTTTCAATATGATTTTCTGCAACTACATCCTCTGGAGGACAAAATGCTTAAAGTGTCATTCTTCCAGCTATTGTCACCCACACCCAGCAACTCCTGTGCCTCCTAACCCATTACATAGTCAGTCTGGACCAGAATTCAGGGTTAAGTGGAGACATTTTTTAGATTGTATAGACACATTGAAATCATTAAATGATGACTGAAGAACCAGAGTTTTTCAAAACAAGATTTTGTGGCAGGGAATCTGAAGGTAAAAGTTGGATAAAAAGAATCCAGTGTGGCCCCAACCAGGGAGCTCTGTTGGTTGGAGCATCATCCTGTACACCAAAAGGTTGTGGGTTCAGTCAGGGCTCATACTGAAGGCAACAGATTGATATTTCTCTCTCACATCTCTCTCTCCCTTCCTCTCTCTAAAATCAATAAACATATCCTCTGGTGAAAATTTTTTTAAAAAAAAAGGAATCCAGTGCAGGTTTTTGCTCACATGGCTTTGCAAACAACAAAAATCTTGCCCACCATTTATTCTTTCTTCAAGGTTCTATCAGAAGTGTGGGGAGAACCCAAATACAGTTCCTGCCCTCATAAGTGTCTAGTCTTATAGGAGCATTAGATATGTGTGCAAATAATAATAATAACAACACCAAGTTCTCCTGTGGTAAATGCTATGAGAAGAAGTCATCTGGAGGGCTACACACAGAGGACTCATTTTCTTCTTTCCTTCCACAAGAATTTATTAAACCCCTAAGAGGTCAGGCTCTGTGCCATGGAACTTACAGTCAAATGGAGAAGGAGACATCAACCGGAAATCACATTAACAATGTACATTAACCATGTACAATGTACATAGGTTCTGCGATGGAAAATGTATGGTTTTTATGAGGGCCTTTGAGAAATGAGTCTGAAAGGCAGGATGTGGTGGATAGCCTGCCCTAGAGAGGAATGATGACAAGGATTGACATAAGGTAAAGCACAATAGGAAGATTCTAGACAGGGCAGTATCAAGTCTATGTTCTCTGCAGCCTAGAGATCTTAGCCAAGCAGAGATGTGTATTCTCACGAGGGAGACCTTCTTCAGCTTTCTCTCTCCAACCACACATCAACACCCATCCCTGGGACTACATTCCAGAGCCTTCCATCTCTCAGGTTCCCTGGACCAGCACCCACCTTGTAGGATAAGATTGTAGCTAGATGATTCTAGCTCAGCTACCTTTGCAGTGCCCATGAGAAACCCATCAATCTCTGCCACATCAAATAGTTGTAATAAAAATAAGCCACAGGTGCACAGCTCCATCACCCTGATCTCCCTCCAGTTCTGTTTGTATTTCAGATCTACTCAATTCACCATAGCCAACCAGCTGGCTGCAAAGCAGACATCCAATAGGAAAAATGAGATGCCCACCTTCTTGCAGACATCCCAAATCTCTAAAAGTGATTTTTTTTTTGCAGGAGAGGAAGCAGGCAGACCCACAGGGAACACAAGGAAAAGCCACAGCAATCCCCCACTAAGCCAATAGTCTGGCAACCCTGAGGTCTTCTCTTCCTTTCTAATTGGTCCTTTTCTTCTCCTTTCCCAGCCTCCTGCTCCTATAGACATGGAAACAAGGTTGGCTTGGAGGGTCCCAGGGTCAATGGTTGGGGGTAGCAGGTCAGGCTGCACTGCTCTTAAGCCCTGGAGGGTGTGTTCGTGTCCCTATAGTTTGTGTCTCCAGTTTCTGAATAGCAGGAAGAATTTTACTCTACACTTCATTGCAGATCTTTCTTTTGGTCAAGTCAACATGTTTCTCCTTTGCAGCTTTGTCCATGTAGAAACTTTATGTAAAAATATGCATACGTTTATGCTTAAAAAAGCTTTAACAAGGGAAGAATGATATATGTCTTAGCCCCTGAAATCTCAACTTTCCACTCACTGTGAAGCTTGTCAGAAATAGAAACTGGCTTTTGTTCCTGAGTAAAATAAATTCATTGCAAGTTCTTTCATCTGTGCAATGTTAGTGTGGTTTCTCTTTCCAGTGAAGGAATCCCCAGAAACACAAGTGTCAGAATCAGGCATTATTTTTTTCTTCCTTGCAAAATAGTGATTTTGGAAAACTGAAAAAGATCATTGAGAATGGAATTTAGTGAGGAAGGAGGGTAAAATCCTTTGCCTGATTGGAAAGGGATCAAAGGATCACCCGCCTAGACATTCTACTCCTTATCCCTGCTTCCCCCCACCCCCACCCCCCAGGGTTGCTGCCTTCTTTGTTCTGATTGGGTTCTGGGTGCATCTGAGGCTTTTCAATCGAGGAAGGAGAGGTAGTTGCAATTTGTGTCCTCCTTTCCCTCTGAGTGTCAGGGTTGGGGGGGGCGCGGGGGGCAGTCCTGGTTTGTGTGATACAGTCAGTATACATTTGACATGATGTTAAGAGAAGAGTGTGCTTCCAGGATTCTGCTGTAGCTTTTTTGTCTGGAACAAGGAAGCTTGCAGAAGGAACACACATAGAGTGGGGCTGATACACTCAAAATGCTCTTGGCAAGGTACTAGTCAAGCCCCAATGTTCCACACTCTTCAGTTAAATAACCTCGAAAACAGGGTTCCACAAATACCTTCTCTAGGGGTATTTTTGCAAATCTGGCACCTTCTGAACAAATTTCTTGACCACAGTATGAACTGCTGAAATTCCTATTTGTGTCTCTTTTCTCAAATTATTTCAGCTCTCAGCCCTGCTAGTATTATTTGGAAGAGTCTAACAGCGAGATCAGCACAATGAAGTTAATTTAAGCCTCTGTATCAGTTTAGCAGCCTTCTCTTTGTCCACACCAACAAATGCTGTCTAGGCAAACATTTTGCTTGCCCCAGGTCAGCATCTACAGCAGTTTATCTACGCCAGCACTATTGACATTTGGGCTGGATAACTCCTAGTTATAGGGGATGACCTGACCACTGTAGAGTGTTCAGCAGCATTCTTGACCTCTTGATCACTAGATGACAGTTAGCTCTCTCTCCCTCAACTGTGACAACCAAACATGTCTCCAGACTTTACCAAATGTGCCCTGGCAACAGATAGGGCAAAATCACATTTGCCTGTTCATCTGGTTAAGAACAAATAGCCTATAGAGATCATAGAATTTTGTCAGAAAAAATCCCAATCCATGTGTCTTTCAAATTTAAACCTTTCACTGGGAGACGGTGGTTAAAGAAAGACCTGATGCCTCCATCTTATTCATTATGATGGCTAATATCACAGTTTATGTTGAAGATTGTCTCCTGAGGTTCTGCAGCCCCACTTTTCCAAAAAGAAATTGAAGGTTGCCATGAAAATAGTTGCTTCAGAGGGATTTGCAGAGAAAGGTATAGGCTTCTTCAATCCTTGACTGTTCCCCAGCACTGACTAGTATAAATTGCCAGTATTTATTGACTTAGAAATTAATTATTAATGATAGGGAAGCTTATGAATTTTTCAGAATTTTTTTCCTGGTTGGGTGCAGCCATCTGACTTCCTACCAGGAGCCTACAATCCCTTCCAACTGTCCTACATCAAAGCCACAGGCTGTCACCCAGAGTGTTATCATGTTCTGTGCAGGCTGGCTGCAGATGTTGACTCTAAATTTTTTAATCAGCCATTTCCAGCTGCACATGTCAAACTGTAGAAAAAGAATCCATTAAGCACTGTCTGAAACCAGCAAGGGACTGTGGCATCACGATTTGATACCTCTATAGCAAAATTTCACGATAAAAAATGACAGAAATGTATATTTTGCTAAAATGTCAGCAAAATGCATGCAGTAATTAAAAGGAGGTAAAATACCATCAACAATAATAATAATATTTCTGTGCAGTCGTATCAACTTTGTGAAAGATTTTCATATCTATCTCATTTTCTCTAAACCCTATACTTCAGATCACTCCTTTATTTTTATCAAATAAAATTAATAGGTAGTTGGCCCAATAATCTCTTAATCAAAAAGAGTTGATAATGGTGACCATTATAGGTTAAATGATAAAACACAGAGGAAATTATTTTTAAAAAATTTTAAATGCACAGATCAGCTTAAAATACTGAGGGTTCCCTGTTACATAAAGGATAACATATTTATTGGCAATTGCTCAATAAATATATATTTAACACCTATTTTGTGTCAGGAACTAGCTGAGCCATTAACCTGAAAATTATATAACAGGCTAAAACCATTTGTTAAAAATGTATTTTTCCACTCTTTTGCCTTAGCATACAACAAACATCTTGCTGAAGGTCATCATTTTGCAAATCCAACCTGTGTCCAAAAATGCTAGCATATAGAAAGGGCAGGTTGCTAACCTGATACATACATTTGATATTGCTTTTTAAAAACACAATCCCCATTATAAATTTACTTTCCTTGTAAAACAAAAAAGTAAATTTTAAAGGTGGTTCATTGAAGTCTCTGGTTAAATTTTTGTTCTTTTAGAGATTTTACAGTAATTTATAAAGGGGGATGTTTGCTATAATCACTACAAAGTTTTTGCTCCAAAGACTCTAAAGAGCATCCCCTTTGCTATGAAAATTCAACTTAGGTGCTTTTTCAAATATAAAAAGGCAACATCAGCAAATGAACTGTCTAATCTTAGTAACAGTTTTACAAAGGATTAGTCATGCATCTGAATTGCAAATAAATTTAAAGAGAGGAGAAATCAACTGTCTTGATGGGGGTCTACCCCTCAGTGTTTCTCAGCGTGGACAATTGTAAGTATATTAGAAGTAAATTGGGTTGCAAGGAGATCCTAGGGCCATCTTGAATTGAACCTCTTCAGTGCCAAAATTATGTATTTAAGTCAATACTGTTCTCATTTATGCTGCATAAAATATTGTTTATTTGCAGGTTTTTTACTTAGAGAAAACTAATTCTTTCTTTAATTTTCCTCCTCTAACCACGGCCATATTTGCCTTTCACAATGCAGTTTTAATGTTACAACATGTTCACTGGTGTTAAGTTGAATTGATATAGAGTTGTCTACACAGATCAGGTAAAATAGAAAATAGAGCAATTTTCCTATATCCAAGATACTTTGTATTATAAACACTCTAACCAGAATCCATAGTAGTTTTCTGTGGCAGAGACAGTAATGCTCACCAGACATTTTATGTGTTCCCTTACATTTTCTAGCTTCACTTACAGTTAGGTTAGGCCCATATGCTGGTTCCAGCAAACGGGTTATGAGTTCTCCATGTGCTGTGTTTTCCTATCACAGTGAGCCTGGAAGTCACATATTGAGATGGCAGAGTCCCACAATGGTGGTGCTTCCATCTTCCCAAGTCCCTGAGTAACTATGAAACACAGTCCCTCATAAGCATTAGACATGTAGGATAAACAAGAAATAAACCATTATTTTCTTAAGACACTGAGATTTCAGGTTTAATTTGTTACCATGGGATAAATTAGCCAATCCTGATAAATATGTCCCCATTTTATGTGCTTTTTCAATATTTACTTATATTTTTTAGTATAACATATGGTTATCCTTGCTTATGATTGACATGGGATTATTGACTCTAACTTCATTGAAAATACAAAATCTTCTACTTCTGAACTGCTCCCAACCACTTCTAACTTGCTGAGTATGACAAGAGCAGCAGCCATTGATATATTCCCACAAATAAATTGAGAACTGTTACATTTGTTAGAACAGATGACATCCTGAAGCCTTTGTTCATCTGTAGCAAATGATAAGTATATTGCAGGCAGGAAGAATTTTATAAATGCTGACAATATAATTTGGGGTATGTTTTGTCATTTCTATTTTTCCCTCTATCGGAAAATTTGGCACTTTGTTCTTTTTAATGCAAGCTCTTCCTCTTGCTCACTGACACTTTTAAAATAACCAATAAAAATATATCTCTTTGGCTATGGATTTCATACCAGGATTTAACTGTTCCTTTGGCAGGTCTTAACCAAGTTGAAACACAAGCTTCATAAAATATTTTTTGGGTTTAAACAATGGTATCACCCATGTAGACACAATCTTCAGGGCAAGAAAAATGAGATAATGATACATATGGGTAGATTTATGAATAGACCCAATTTCTATCAGCTATGAGTGTAATGATCAGCCTGGAACTAGAAATTAAGCATGTCTTGTATTTGTGACATGCTGCTCAAAGGAAACAAGAGGTGCATGTGACAGTTCTCACATGCTCTGGAAATTACTCTACTTTGCCTCAATTTTAATTGATATGTGCAGCTCTATAATTTACAGTTCTGCATGTTTTCTACTGCTTGAGGTCTCTGTTATACACACACTCAACCTGCATGCACATGTACATTCATTAAACCATAATTGTAGAAGCTAAGTTACTTGGTTTCATTTTGACCTTGTGAGTAACTTTTATACTGCATTATAGATATAAAATAAATTTCACTTTACCTTAAAATAGTGGGCCTTTTTAGCAAAAGCACTTGATTTTATTAGTGTACAGAGTTATTTTAGACATCGTTGAATGTTTTCTGGACTTCCCATCGGATGCATTATTCTTGCCAGTTCACATTGCTTTTCACCACAATTTGATGCTGTTGAGATATCAACATTATTAAATAGCACAAAAGGGTATTTTATTTTCAATAATATTCACATCAAAATTGGCTGCCTGAACAGAATTTCAGAAATTAGTAATAACTAAATCCAAAACTAATGACAATAAAAATAATAATTTACATTTGTTCAACACTTCGATAATTTTAAAAAATTACCCTTCTTTTCTGCTTTTGAAAGAATTCTTAAAATTATCCTGACTGTGTGTTGTGATGGTGAGATGGTTCAAAGCATGACTCTGGGCTCAGAACTGAATTCAGATCCCAGCTCTACCACTTCTTTGTGATGTTACTTTAATCCCCTGAGCCTCAGCTTCCTCATCTGTAATGTGTTATTGATTGTAATAGTAATACTTAGCTCAAGGATTAAACATTTGGTATGAGGCCAGGCCATAGTACTCAATATTCAATATATGTTAGCTCTCATAGAGAAGGCACATTCTGTATTTATCCTGCTCTCACAGCTCATAGTACAATGCCTAGTACAAAGCAAGTGTTTAATGAATATTTTCTTAACACTGAATTGAGTATTAATACCTCTAATATCCAAATGAAGAAACTGAAGACTCCCAGAGATTAATTGGTTTGCATCTCTGGCATTCATACCACTTTAGTCAGTTTTTCTCTATTCCCTCTGCACTTAAATTTTTCCTATACACTCAGTAAGGATTTTTTTAAAGTGTAAACCATTTGCATTCAGCTTTCTGTTTAGGTCATGAACTGAGCACCTATTAGGTGTCAGACACCACACTAAGTGCTTGGACAAACCTATCTTATTAACTCATCAAAACAGCCCTACCAATCAGATATTGTTATCTCCATCTCAAATTTAATTCTGCATATTTCTTGCTCATCTGTTATGCACCAGTCACTGGAGATTTTATAGTGAATAAAACAGACAAGGTCCCTATCCTCCAGGCATTCATGGTCTTACAGAGAACATGTCCTGGAGCAAATAATGCAAATGAGATGGGAGTGATAAAAAAGGAGGTTCAGATTGTTATGGGGGCCTAGAGAATGTGACCTTGGCTGGGGCCAAGAAGGTTCCCAAGAGAGCAATATTGAGGCTGGAAGTAGGGTTAATGAGTGTTAGCCACAGGAATATGGTAGGGTGCTGCAATTAGCCTGGGGCCACAAAAGAATCTGTCATGTTTGAGAACCTAGAACAGAATGGCCTGAGCCTGGAGGGCAAGACAGAGTAGCTTTAGATAAGGCTGGAAAGCTGCACAACAGCTGGGACTGGGACTCTTATTGCTGAGGAAAATGGAGAATTATTGAAGGGTCTTAAGTAGGAGAGTAACATGAGCAAGTGCACATTCCAAAAAGATGAGCAGAATGCAGTGCTAGGTGTAGATTCAAGATCCTTGCTCTCAAAATGTGATTCACAGCATCAGCATCACTTGGGAACTTGTTAAGGAGCAAATTCTTGGGTCTTACCCCAAATCTACAATCAAAGCTCTCCTGGGCTGAGGCCCATGATTCTGTGTTTTAACAAGTTCTGTAGTTGACTCTTAGGTGTACCATAGTTTGAGAGCCACTAGCTTTTGGTAGCAGTTCTCATTCTTCACTACACATTGAAATCACCTGGACGGTTTAAAAAATACTGATGTCTGGGTCTCAACTGCTTTAGTTGGTTTGGGTGCAGCTGGGATATTGGGATTGTCTTTCATTTCCCCCCAGTGATTCTAATGTGCAGCCAGGACTGAGAGCTGCATTAGAGAAGATGTCCGTAAACAGGTCAGTGGTCCAGGATAAAGACTGTGGTGGTCTGGCCTAGGGAAGTGGATTAATAGAATAGATGGATTCAAAAGATATTTAGGGGGCAGCTTCACAATTAAGAGGGGATTAACCAACCTAGTCCTCAGCATCGTTTCTTCACAAAACTACCTGCTGCTTCCATACCATGAGCTTTAGTTGCCACACTCCCACTCAGAAAGGCAATGCCCACTCTCTTTAAATAGCTTCAGTTCCCTGTGTAGCCAAGATAGTGCAGGTGAATTGGACCATCTCCCAACCCCAAATGTGAAGATCATTAAGATGACCAATAAAAAAACACAGTTGTGTCCTTCATGCTAGGTAAAATCCATGGACTGTTACCTCAGCAGCACTGAATTATAGCCTTGACTTTGTGGACCTGCTACATGCTGTATGAGTAATGCCTTCTTTTATTCTCATAATAAGCCTCTGCTCTTGGCATTGTTACTGTTAGGACTCACACTTGCAGATGAGACCACAGACATAGATATTTCAGTATATTGTCCAGTGTCACAGATCTGGTAAGTGGCAGGGCAAAAATTTGAGCCCAATCTGACTGTTTCCAGTTCCTGGGTCCTTGACCACTATGCCTTATATCTATTCTGTCAGAGAAGGGAAATCTAAGACATGGAACATGTAGAAGGTTTTCAGGGGTGTCCAACCTTTTGGTGTCTCTGGGCCCCACTGGAAGAAGAAGAGTTGTTTTGGGCCACACATGAAATACATTGCAACACGTAATCACAATAAAATGTTTTAAAGAAATTTATGATTTTGTGTTGGTCCACATTCATAGCCATCCTGGGCTGCATGCAGCCTGCATGGCCACAGGTTGGACACCCGTGGTAGATAATGTCTACAATAGCTAGTTGATACATCACTAAAGTGATCAAGGAGGGTTGCTGAAGGAAGTGGGTCTCGAACCAGACCCTGAATCATATGTCAGATTTGAAATGGTGGAAAGGACTGAAGTCACTCTGGGAGTGGGGTGGGAAGGGGAGAGATTGGTTGGGCACTGCAGAATCATAAAGGAATGGATTGGTTTTCTGTTTGGGGTATTTTTTATGTATTTGTTTGCTTCTCATTCAGAGAATTACTGCCTTTGGAGCTCTTGAGTTATATTTACTGCATAGCCAGAAGCCAGCAAAGACACAAAATGGGTGACTCAAACGCAGAGGATGTTCTTATTGGCTGACATACTCTGGGAGCTAAAGCCTGCAATTTGCAATCAAAGAGAAGCACATTCTTTAGAATGGAAACTTTGACCTACTCAAGGTCTTCTCTTGGTGAAGAATTAGGACATGATAAAGGCACAAATGCTCTTATTTGAACTCTTCCACAAATGAGGTAGTATCTCCTTGGGAGATTTTTATAAAAAGCAGAAGGTAATTGAGTGTGAATAGGACAACAAATTCCATGTTTTCACTACAAATAACCCTGAGCAGAGTCCTGGTAGAGACTCAGATGGGAGGCAAGGCTGCAGGTTTAATCTGATTCATCCCTGCAATAGTAATAGAAATAATAATAAACTCACAATGTGCTGAGCCCCTACAGTGTGAAAATGTCTATTATTACCACCATTGCAATAGTCCTCTGGTGGTATTATTTTAGAGCTACAGATACAATTGCTCAGAATGGCTGAATACCCTGGCACTGGTCATATTGTGAGAACGTAAAAGAGGTAGGGTTGTTTTTTGTTTTGTTTTGTTTTGTTTTGTTTAAGATTTATTTTTAGAGAGGAGGAGGAGAAAAAGAGAAACACCGAAGTGTGGTTGCCTCTCACACAACCTGTACTGGGGCCCTGACCCACAACACAGGCATATGCCCTACACTGGGAATCAAACTGTAACCCTTTAGTTTGCAGGCTGGCATTCAATCCACTGAGCCACACCAGCCAGGGCAGAGGTAAGGTTTGATTTCAAGGTTTTCTGATGCTAAAATTCATGTTCTTTGTTCTAAGGGTTGAAGCTTGGTTTCTTACCCTAAAGTGGGGGAAACCTGTTCTGCCACTTTAAGTGCTATTAAGATCCGAATTTGCATTAAGTATGCAGGCTGCAGAATGCCAAGTGCTAAAGACTGTTAAGATTTACTGAAAGTGACTGCCCCTGGTAATCATCATACACACACCATCTCATTTAACCTCTTATCAATCCTACAAGGTAGCTATTACCATTATTATTCCTATTTTAGAGTTAAGGAAGTTGAAAAAAGTTAAAAAGCTGAGACTCAGAAAGATCTTACAACTTCCTCAGCATCCCTGAGCTTTCAAGTGGAAAGGCAAGGATTTGAACCTGCGCATTAGAGAGGGTGCACCTGCCAACCACTTCTACAACCTCCACATTGGAGGTGGACAAAGGGGAGACAGACAGTAAGAGAGGGAAGAAAAGAGATTTGGAGGTGGCAGCCATGCACTAAATGCAATAATGCCACCACAGTCCAAACCTCAGCACATCCACAAAACAGAAGTTTGGGCAGCCACATCCTCAGGTTGGGGCCTGACACTGTCCCAGCTGTAACGTTCCAGACTTCAGCACACCAGAAAGGCAGCATTCCCTGAGCAGTTTGTCTCTGAAAGAGGATAAAAAATGTGGGCTCTGGAAAAAAAGGCGGGCCATACCAGCTGATAGGAGTGCTTTACAGGAGGTGCCTCAGCCCCACTCGGCAGTAGCTCTTGGCAGCCTCCTTCTCAGACACTACTGATTCATGGGACCTGAGGGGCCAGGCTGAGAATGGAAAGGAAACAGGAGAACAGATTGAGCTAAACCCAGGTCAGCAGGTGGCTTGCACTGCAGCTGCTTACAGCACACCTGCCTCAGTCCCCAAAGCCCAGAATTAAGGATGCTTTAGTAGGATTGAGACTGTTTATAGGCCTGCAAAGTTTATTTTTTTCCCCAATTTCTGCAGAGAATGGCACTTCCAACAACACAGTCACTAAGTTGCAAGACAGCAAACTAGAAGTTAGCAGGTTGGGAATTCAGTCCTAGCTCTCTCACTAATGATTGTGTGACTGCAAGCATGTCACTTTCTCTCTTTATGTCACAGTTAATTAAATCAGTGCTTTAGTCGGTCAGACAATCATCAGAGCCTGATGTGTATGTGGCACCGGGCTAGGTTCTAGGGTTACAGACGTGAGCAAAGTCATACCCATCACTGCCCCCACAGAGCTGACAGCTGGTAGCAAATGTCAATAATCACAGGAATACATGTAGAATTGCAATTGTGACAAATGCTAATAAAGGAGAGATACATAGTGCCTGGAGAGCATGTGACGAGAAACTCACCACATTCGTGGGAGACAAAGAGGAGTGTTCTGCAAAGGTGAGGGATGAAGGACAAGAGGCAATTACCAGTCAAGGGGGACACTAAGAGAAAGTACACCTGGCATAAGGAGCAGTGTGTGCAAAGACCTGGCAGCAGGAGGAAGACAGCCTTTCCAAAACCTCAGCGAGAGACCCAGTGAAGCATCTTGAAAGGGGACAGAATGCCCATAGGCTAAAGAGCTCAGCAGGGTGTGCACCCCAGCCTGAGGTCACTACATTATCTCTAAAGCTCCTTCCAGACACAAGTCTGAATCATTTTCATTTTAGTCCTTATACTGAAGTGGGTCTATTTGCTCTGAGACTGTGTGTATCATAGATTTTTCCAGAAACCAGAACAATTATTCAAATAATGCAAAAGTAATCTGCTTATTTGTATTTAAATTGTCTACATATTTGAATCATACCTCCTCTTTACTTAACTGAAGGCTGCCTTGCAGCTGTAAAATGATGACTTTGGAAGAGTCTAGAACTGGCCTTACCTCCATATCATCGTAACATGTGAGCACCCGAGAATTCAGGCATTCCTAAGGAAAAGTAGTACTCAAGGTCATCCCCCTGCCACACTGTCAAAGTCAGTTCTCCCAGGATTGAGGTTAATGAGGAGGCTCTAAGCCTGGGCCCTATGATGACTTCTCCATCACCCTAGAGCTTAGACAGGGTGTTCACATATGGCTGCCTTTTTACTGAGATATGGATCTTTGTGCATAGTAGGGCCACTTCGTCCCTCCTTCCCCTCCACAAAAATTTCTGTCCATGGACACAAGAAAAGTGAAGTACACAAGAGAATTCCATAGATGAGCATATCCCCAAATGGGTTGTTGGGGTGCTTAAATGTATTGCACACTTGGGCAGAAAAGTTTGGGAAATGCAGGGCCACATGAGGCTGCCCTGGTGTCAGCTTTCACACTAATGTGTCTTGTGGCTCTCCAGAAGGAGGATAGAGTGAGCAGACATTTTCTGGCCACAGAACCCTTTCTCACTGAGAAGCTGCAGTACTAATGTTCCCCAGAATATAACTAAGAAATGCTCATGTAGGCTTTTCAGAGACTCCTGGAACATAGTAGTTTAGGGTTTGTCCTTTCTCAGATGAAGAGATTGTAATAGAGAGGTCCTGACTTTGGCCCAAGATCCTCCAGCTAAGGCACAGGCATCTCATGTGTACTCTAGGGCTTTCCAGTTCCTGTGTCTGGTTTCTTTCATGAATCTCGAAGGGCTGGGAGGGAAATTAACATCTGATGAATGCCACCCTAAAACAGAGATAATTCTATAAACTATTTGCTAAGCTATAGGACCTATGTTCCAGCACCATGCTAGGTGCTTCACCCACTTGTCATCTCACTTAATTATCCTAATAACATGGTGAGGTAGTTGTCATCCCAGTTTTACAGATGAGGAAACTGAGGCTTAAGCAGGTTTAGTAACTTGTTGGATTCCTTGAAGTAAGGAAATTGCAAAGCCAAAATTAGATCCAAGACTGCTTGATTTTCCACGGAGCATGCCACACATTGTCTCATTCAGTCCTCTCGATAGCCATGCCGGGTAAAAATGATCCCTACTTTGCAACTGAAGAAACTGAGGCTCAGAGAGATTAAGAGACTTGACAAGGTCATGCAATAAGGGAGTTAAATAGCTGGGCACAAGCTCCCTTCCACTGGATTGCCAGGCATGTGTCCTTCACCACACAGTGTCCCTGAAGGGGCAAATTAACCCGACAGCCCCACTGGTCTGAATTTTTGTCTTTACATGGACTGAAGGGGAATAGCCATGAGCTGGAGAGATTCCCAAGCCTCAGGATGGGTTTGAACTGATGGCTTAGAAAGCCTTAGATGATACCCATCTGAACTTAGGCAACACTGAACTCCGTTCCCCTTGACTTTGAAAGAAAAGCCCAGGGAAAGAGTTCCCACTATTTGGCTGGCAAATCAAAACAACCACCTGCCTCTGCTTGACCTCTGCTAGTAGGAAGATTATTTGTCTAATTAGGTAAAGAGCCTTAATGCACATGTCCATATTTTAACCCTAATGAGTTGTCAATGGGAAAGGTTTGCCCTTGGCCTGGTTCACCAGCTGATCTTTCCTTGCCTTAGTGGAAAAGACCAGTGCAGTAAACACAATCTCGTTTCCATGGAAGCTCATTCTCTGGCCTTTTCTTTCCAGCACTTGAAAAGGTAATTACTTGATTTCTCTTTATATTTTTGGATTTCATGCAGTGGGGCTGTCAAGCTCCTCGATTGAGGATGTCCTTCTCTATCATGCCGGGCTATTTTAGGGAACTTCGGTTGCATTTCCGTTTTCATCTTCCCTTCAGGTCATTAGCTATCAGGCAGCAGTGTCCACCTTCCAATCATTCCTGCTAATTAAAGTCTAATGGAGCAAAGGGACTTGACCCTAGAGAAAGTGAAAGACACTGAAAAGCCAGGGAAATTTGTTGAGAAATGGGATTGCTGGATCACGTTCCTCTCCTGTGCGGACTATCCAACCAAGACCACATATCCACATCAGGAAGGGAAACTGTCCCATCTGGCACATTCTCCTCTGAATCTTTGATGCCCCATTGTGGCCCATGTCAGAAATACAGCCAGCAAGGGCTGCCCTAATAACACCAAGGACAGCCACCATTTCCTGAGGGTTTGCTGCTTGCCAAGCACTGGGCTGAGCACGTTATATCTGTTCTCTCAATGAATTCTCATGACAGCCTTAGGTAGAGTTATTATTGTGATCATTCAAATAAAGTACAGAGAGGTTAAGTAACTGTCCAAGGTCACACAGCTACTAACTGGCAGAGCCAGAATAAGGGCACCCCCATAGCTATCATTTCTTGAGGGTAGGGAGACTCTTTTACAGCCTCCCCAGAAACCAGAAGAAATCAGCCAGTCATGACAGATGACCAAGGGTAGATAATTTCTCGGCTGTGCCCCCTAGTTTGGAGGCTGTGTGTGTGAAATCAACCCATGTGTACAAGGAACAAAGTGAAGGCACTGGGTTAGTTAACTTCAGGACCAACTGGAAAACTGAACAGGGCATTTAAGAAGGAAGCCAACATAACAGAGCAAAAGAGTTACAGTTTGAGGAGGGCAGAGCCCATTTCAAATGGCTCACCACTTTCCCAGCTGTGGGACCTTGGGCAGGATCCTGAACCTGACTGAGACTCAGGTTCTTCCTCTGTAAAATGGGGTAATAATGATACCTACCTCATAAACTTTGTGGAATTTCCCACACTGCTCTGTGGAATATTTGCTTTTAGTGACATAAAAGTGTGTATAAAAGTGTATAAAAGACAAAGCTAAATGCAGTTAAATAGTCTTACTCTAGAATTTCTCAGACTCTTTATTATGCTGGCATATACTATAAATTTTCAACAGGGAGCAACATTTTCTGACCCCAGAGTTCTCTTCTTGGAAGAATGAACATGAACATCTATTCCTTGGAAACCTTTAGAAAAGACTGAAATACAGGTCTTGGGGTACCTGGGCTTGATAGAGGCATCAGTAAATACCAACCGCTCTCTTTTGTGCCCAATTATTCAATTACCATGCTTGTTCTTGTTAGGTTTAAGCTTCATGGAAGCAGGGTCTGGGTCTGCCTTGTTCTTTTCTGTATTCCAGTATCTTGGCATATAAAAACATTCTATAGAAATCTGATGAATGAATGAGTAAATGAGTGAACCAATAAATTAATGAATGAAATTTAATGTAGTCCTAGCCTGCTTGTTTTCATTGCCATCATTCTCTGCTATTTCTAGTTGTATTTGACAGGGCCAGTGGGAGAAGTCAGATGCCTCTGCAAAACTTAGTAACAGGGATGGTTCTATTGCACTGTTTTCTCTTTTCAGTTTTAACCTCTGTGAGCCTTATCTTCTGACAGAATTCCCAGCTTTGGCCCCTTATCAAATCACTTTGCTGCTTCTCGATGAATAGTCAGATGTTTCCTTTGCATACATATTTTGAACAAGACATTTCTGAGTGTCCTCAGTGGGTTTCTGCCTGGATCCAAAGAAGTGTTGGGCTTCCAAAGGAATCAAATAAAAACAGCTCATTAGAGCTTAAAAACAACATTGGGGATACCATGTTTCCCACGTGCACCCTATGGCAAGGAGTGATCAACGGACCATGGGTCAGCAAATGTGACTATTTTCAGGTGGTTCTCTTTCTTTAGAACAGAATTTCCAACTCCTGTTCTCTGGACATTATGCAAAAAATAGAACATTTAAGTTAAAAAATAGTTGAGTTGGTCAAAGTCTGACAGATGTCCTTATTGCAGAGCTTCTCAGGGACTTCATGCATTTCAACACAGAATTTCCCCAAACATATTCGACCATTTCTCTGGAGCCCTCCTGGAAACCTTTCTTCTGGAATATCCAATAAGATTGATGTTCAGCAGAACACCCTTTGGAAAATGCTACCATAGAATATATGGCCAAAATGTGCAGTCCTTATGGTCTAGGAAGCAGTCCTGCTCCTCAAAACTGTGGGAGGGAGAAGATAAGGCAACTCCTGAATTGAATAGGGTGGTAAAAAATGCACATCATAAAGCCACTCAAATTTCTATGCATTTTGTAAAACAAAACAAAGCTTACTAGTCCTGATGCTTCAAAAGTGTGACCATACATTTTCTAGTCTCCTTATTTACCTCTTAATGCAAATAACTTCTTTTCTATTTTATAGCAGAGATGAGATTTTTTTTTAGCACGAAGCTGGGTTCTCATTTTTTAATTTCTGAATAAAATTTCATCATTTTCAAATTTATGAATAAAAGTGGCTATTAAAAGAAAGGGATTTAGAAAACTCACAGACTTCTAACATTACTTTTTGCTGTGATTTGATATATGCCAGAAATAGAAATAAAGCCCATCCTGTTTGAATGTTATTCTTCCGTACTTATTAACCTTTACTGTGATTAAAATTAATCATAAATTACTGAACACAGCAGACTCAATTACAGTTTGAAGGATAAAACGAGGTTTGCTTGGAAATAAAGACAGAACATTGATTTATAGGGCAGGAATCAGCAGCTATAGCCCACCACCTGTTGTTATACATAAAATGTTATTGGAACACAGCAGTGCTCATTTATTTACATATTGTCTATGACTGTTTTCATAACTTCATTAGGAGAGTTGAGTTATTGCAACAGAGATCTATCTTATGGCCCAGAAAGCCTACAATATTAATTACATGGTTGCCAATCTCTTTCATAGACTCATAGGAAGATGGAAATTACATAACGCACCCCCCTCCTTCATTCTGTTAATGGGAAAACTGAAACCGGAGATGTTAGGGAATTATCCAGATTTATTCATGCTGGGGTACTCTGATCCTGGTATCCTAATAGCTCTAACAACAATGGAAGACAGCTGAGTGGTAACGGCCTTCTGGAGTGCTGGTTGAGATGGCTCAGTGAGAAGGAAAGCAATGACTGATTAATGTTCCATGGTCCAATGGTGGGAGAGTAGCAGAGTATGTGCTATGTAGGCACTACTGATACACACTCTGGTCCATACATTATTTTTTTTTAAGATGTTATTTATTTATCTGTTTTTAGAGAGAGGGGAACAGAGGGAGAGAGAGAGGAAGGGAAACATCAGTGTGTGGTTGCCTCTTGCATGCCCCGCACTGGGGACCTGGTCTGCAGCCCAGGCATGTTCCCTGACTGGGAATAAAACCAGCGATCCTTTGGTTCACAGGCCAGTGCTCAATCCACTGAGCCACACCAGCCAGGGCATGCTCCATACATTATTAATAGTTGCATTACCATGTCCTTTCTTGTATGTCTGCCATGTAAGCAGTTTCTTGGTTGGACCAAAACAGGGCACTGCATGGGGCCCCATTAGAAATGGTGCTGCCTGGGAATTCAGGAGTGATCCTTGCACGGGCTCATCCAGACATCTTTCTCAGCAACTGCCAAGCACTTCACACTCTGCCTGAAAGAATTTAACCTGGGATTTCATTCAAATTAGGTCTGTTACAACAATCTTTACTTACACTGAAATGTGTCCATGGGTGCCAGAGTCGGGGTTTAAACTGGAAAGTTGTGAATTTCCTGGCTTTTGTGACTCAGGCTGAAAGTCTCTGTGTTTGTGCTTCCATGCAGCTGGACAATCCGGACGAGCAGGCAGCACAGATCCGACGGGAGCTGGACGGACGACTCCAAATGGCAGACCAAATAGCCAGGGTAAGGACACTGGGGACTTTTGCTAGGGGACCAGGCCAACATCCCACACACAAAGACACATATTATTAAGGGCCATCAAAAGATAAAACTGAGAAGCAGAGAGGGGAAATGATGAGGACAATCACTCTGATAGGGCCTCCACCCTCCTTTTTCAGGGCCACTCTCCCAGAGATATCACATGTGTTTACTATTCATACTCCAGTCATTACCCAGACTCCAGCCTCACCTTTCTCCTGAGTCCCAGGCTGGTATTTCCAACTGTCCACTGAGCATTTCAATGAGGACAGTCCCCTGGCATTTCAAGTGGAATGTGTTGAAAATCTGACTCCTCATTTTCTCCCTCTCACCACATACATATACCTACATTTACTCCTCACTATTCTCTATCTGGTTACTACAGATGAAACCTCCTAATCTTTCTCAACTTTTCCTTCCTCCTCACATTTCACACCCAACCAACCACCATGTTCATTGGTTCCACCTCTTAAATGCTTACTGCTTTCTAGCACCACTGCTAGTACGGAAGTACCCTCACCCTCATGCTCCCTCATGCTCCACTACTGAATCTTAAAATAGCCCCCTAACAGGTATCCTTGGCTCCAATCCCTCCCACTCTCCTGTCCTGCGTTATGTATGTAGTTGCCATTCTAAAACTTATATGTGAACATCTCAAAACAGAACCTCAAGATAATCAGTAGAATCCTCAATTGTCCCCAAAACAAACTCTAACTTCCTTAGAATGGTGTCCAAGTCTCTTAATCCACAGACCATGACTTTTCTCATTGATATCACTCTCACAACTTTCCTACCCAAACTCCCCATTTTAGCTATAGAAAATGTCTCTGTCTGAATATTCCAGGCCCCTTCCAGCCTTATTGCCTTTGTACCCACTGGTGTTTTAACTTGGAATGACCTTTCTTCTCTCCTTCAGTTCAGCCTTCAACTTAAAACCCCTTCTCTATGAGTTTAGCAGTTAGCCCTCCCCACTTTTGTGCTTTTTCTATGCCACATATGAACCTTTATTATAACAGTTCATTGAATGGTGATGATTCATTTATGTGTCTGAGTCTCCCGGTAGATCAGACTTCTATCCCTACAATTTGTATTATCATTAACAGTAGTAATTCTAGCAATATATACTGATTGCCGACTCTGTCAAGCATACTAAATGCCTTACATGTACTATCTCAAAACTACCCTAATAAGGACTTTTCAGTTACCACCCTTACTTTAGAGATGGGAAATCCAGACTGAGGAACTATTAAGAGGCTACGCTGGGCCTTTAACTCAAGTTTGTGTAAATATCACAGCTGCAACAAGGGTGAGGCACTCACCTCAGGTGCAAAATTTAAAATGAGGAACCAAATGCATTAATAAAAATATATAATATTTAAAAAATCATAATGAATACAGAAAACATCTATGAAAAACAAAATGCCAAAATTTTAAATAAGCAATCTTACTGGTTCCTATGGTAGCTGCAGGCCATGTGTACATGTGAGGGCAGGGGCCGTGGGAGGTGACGGGGAGGATGAGCAGACTGTAGAGCTTGGCATTCAACTTCTCTCTCCACGGAAAGAAGTGTCTCAGGACTTGAACACATAGAAGGGAATTCCACTAGAAGAAAAACCAAAGAGATTCCAAGAAGTATATAAACCCTCAATTGTGCTCAAACAGTTTTATTGAAATGTTTTATATATCATTTTTGGACACCTTTAAAGTTTACAATAGAGTCAGTCTGGTGATTAAAAAAAATTCAGTTATGAATTTGGCTAAAGTTAGTTGTAAAAGGCTCTTATGTTTGAAAATCCTGTGTAACATAGGAATAAACATCAATAAGGCTTTAGCATTTACTTTTGCAAACTCAGTGTCTCCTTAGCAAATTATCCAGAAAATGGAGGTCATTTGGTCCATTTGCTGCCTTTAGACAATTGTTACATCCCCAACTAAGTATTCATTCTATTTAAAGAAAATCACACACACACACACACACACACACACTTCAAAAATAAGATCATGACACCTTTATTTTAGTTTACTGTGAGGCCTGGTGTAGGCTAATTTTAGTTTTTAAAAGACGATGGATGAACAACAGCTATATAGTAAGCCAAGTTGCTCATCTCCAAACGGTAAAGAACTCTCTCTCCAGCCCATACCACCAGTTATTCTGATACAAAGTAGGATATTATTAATAACTTAGAACTAGACTTTCTTAGATAATGAAGTAGGTAGTTAAAGAGAATCTTGGTCATTATTTACAGAGAGCAGAGAATACTCAGTTGTAGATGGAAGGTCCTCCAAACATTTAGGGCATAGAGAATTTTTACGAGGGAGTCTACCACCATTATCTCCTGCTATCCTCTAAACTGACTGTCTTCTGCAGTCAGTGTTCTTTCATACCAGGGGCCCCTTGCCACATTTAGTTGGTCTTGGAAGTGAGCTCTTCACCTAAGCGGGACAAATCACAATTTTCAGCCTGCCCTGACCAGGGTGATGTGTCTGGAAATGGATGCCTGATGCAACTAAACCAATTAATCTTTTCCCTGGGAACGATAGACTGCACACCAACAGGGCTGTGCCTTTTACTGGCAGAAAGATCCCTGAAGCCATTTTAATTCTTCCATGTAGGGAAAAGAAGAAGAAAGAATGAAGCCAACACACAGAGAAAAAGAAAGACAGGGAATATACTGAAATCTTCAGGATGTTCAAGTCCCTGGATCCACTTATTCTGGAGACTCAGCCATGGAACTGACCACTTGGTGATCCCTGGGTTCAGTTCCTTCTTGGGTTTTGGCTGCATCTTGCCATGGGCCCTGTGAGACACTCTGATCCCCCTGTCTGTCTTCTGAGGAATTAATCCCATCTGTTAGAGTTGGTGCCTCTAACTTTCAATAAAAATGTTCTATCCATCTTTTAATTCGGAGAACAGAGTGGATTATGTATGGATAACATCTGTATCCAGGAATTTACAGTTTACAGTTTAGAGATGGGAAATCCAGACTGAGGAACTGTTAAGAGGCTACACTGAACCTTTACCTCATGTTTGTCCAAATATCACAGCTGCAACAAGGGTGAGGCACTCACCCCAGGTGCAAAATTTAAAAGTGAGGGACTTTTAAATTTTGTAGATGGGAGGTCCTCCATCAGTTTACTGGGTTTCCAAGAAAAATAAATTCTCTTTTTGCTTAAAACCAGCCTGGGTAATACTGAGGAAAATTGAGAAATAACTCATATACTAAAAATTAAACATCAAGATCTCAGATATTGGCTAATTCACAGAGAGATACTGAAACCAAAGCACCTCTGCTTCTCTTGTTTTAGCATGCCCTGATTTTTCTATTTCCTGCATCACAGTGAATTTAAGTGAGGGTGTGCAATTCAACTCATATGGCTGAACAATGGCCCCTGTAAATATCAAGACCAGAAATTCCTGGATACAGATGTTATCCATACATAATCCACTCTGTTCTGTGAATTAAAAGATGGGTAGAATATTTTTATTGAAAGTTAGAGGCACCAACTCTAACAGATGGGATTAATTCCTCAGAAGACAGACAGGGGGATCAGAGTATCTCACAGAGCCCATGGCAAGATGCAGCCAAAACCCAAGAAGGAACTGAACCCAGGGATCACCAAGTGGTCAGGACTTCCCTCATCTCTTAACTCTGTGTGTCTCATTGATTATTCCTTTTTTTTCTCTGCAAACCAGCTTCCTATGCTTCTCAGATGGAAAACGGCTGCTATACAGCTCTGCATGTTTCCAATGACCAGATAAGGACTCACTTAGTCAATCAACATCTCTCTCAAGTCTTTTTCTCTACTTCCCCTTTCCCCTTTGCTCACTGCTGCCTTCAGATTCACAATTTTAAGAGTCAGCCCTCTGATTGGCCCAATTTTGTTCAAGGGGCAACCCCTAGAACAATTAATTAATCCACTGTTGAAAGGGGGTGAGGACCTCACTGAACCACAGATGCTGGAAATACACCACTGGAGATCAGGGTGGTACCTGAGAGGTCAAGCTGTGGGTTGCGTAGTCAACAGGAATTGGGAGAAACCCCAAGACATGCCCAAAATTACTATCACTTACATAGTATTTACTATGTGCCAGGCTCTCTTCTAAGCATTTTATATTTGATAGCCCATCTAACCTTCCAATAACCTTATGAAAAGTATACTATCATTATTCCCATTTCAAAAGAGGCTGAAGCAGAAATATCATAGGACTTGGCCCAGGTCACCCAATGACCAGAATCTGCAGTCCTAACCAGTATAAATACATCACCATTACAAAATGCCTTCCCAAATACAGGTGCTCATTTTCCTCATCACCCCAGTCCACAGCTCCAACATGCCCTTCACCCAGGCCTTCACCTTACCTCATCCTGACCTCTCTTTGCTAATCAGTCCTTTATTAAATGTGTCAAGCTGTGCGGTTTCACCTAAACTTGAGAGTTCCTTTATACCTATGACAAACAATCCTGGGAGTTACAATAATTCTCCCCATTTTAGGCACATCAGAGAGTTTGAGTGATGTGCTCAAGTTCACTCAGCTAGTAAGCAGGAAGCTGCATGCTCTAATGCAGCTCTTTCTTTCATGCTCTTTCTTTTTAGTGGTTAGATGATAGACAGGAAGTTATGCCAGGACAGGACTGCCCCCAGGTTCCCTCTTCCTGATGATTGCCCCTCCAGGAAATGGCTTTCTCTCTTCCACAAAAATTTGCTGTGTTTTCTCTTCAGTTTATGCAGAAGGTCAAATGATGCAATAGCATCAGGCAGAACTGGCTCCTGGCGTTGTGAATTCTTTCTACTTTGATTTCCTTGGACTTTGGAAAAGAGAATGTAGGATCCCTGGTAGTTCGGCCAGCAGAATTCTGACCATCACACACGTATAAAAGGCACATGTTTGTACTTTCTTCCTAGGAGAGAAGGGAGGCAAGTGCAATTCTGATACTTTAATCTATCAATCCAATCACACCAACATCCTATGAATCATCAGACAGGGACAGCTGCCTGAGCGCTTGCTGTGAACACCAGACATATGCTGCCTTCAAAGTTTCATGAGCTCTAAATGGGTTTTTTTTGTCTTTTTTTGGGGGGGGAGAGGGGTTGTAATCTGGTAGAAAAGACTTCTTAATCCCTGTTCAAACATTTTCCCAAATCCTGTCATGGTGATATTAAAGTGTTCCCAAATTTCATCCAGAAATTAAATCTAAGTTTTTTAAATTTTATGATTAGAAGTTAACATTGGAGCTTAAATAGGCAGATTGTGGCATTAGTGCTGCTGCTATTTGCCAGTTCTTTCAGCCACATTCTAGGGTGAAATTCCAAAATTCTTGAGCTAATTAGGTAAGACAAGTAATACAGCTTTTGTGGTATTAGTGGGAGAGGTTTTTTCAAGCTATCATTTAAATGTGAAGTTGTCATTGAGACCTATATTCTCTGCAGAGCAAAATTCCCATCTCATTCCATGGTCCTGTTGCAAACATTGATGAGAATATGCCCCCGGGAGAGAAATAAGATCTAAATATTTCCCTGATAAAAAAGTTCTGCTTCATGCATTGCCAAAACTCAGGAAAAAAATGGATTGCTCTCCTACCAGAGAATGATACTAGCCCCAGCTTATAAATTAATGTTGCTGTACCCAGCATCCACCCTATAGCATGAACTAGGACAGTGTGCATGAACACAGAAGTTAGTGCATTTTTTTTTGCCTGAAATAATGTTTATAGGGAGCATCTCCCTGATTCTAGCCCTTGTCAGCCAGCTAAGAACCAAGAGAAATCTGAGTTCAAAGAAAAATCTAAATGCCAAGGAGGTCCCCTGACATTCATTCCAGTGACAAGGAGTCCAACCAATTCATAAAATCTGAGGAAGTAAGACCAAGCCATTCAAAGAAGAGTTTAAGCAAAGAAGCCAGTCCAGGAATCTATGATTCCTGTGTTCAAAATGCCTTCTAATGTCTGTGATGCTGATTTGGACAAGTTACTACCAAGACCTTCTTATTCTTGTTTACCATGCCCAGCCCTCCCCCACATTCCCCTGCACTTTACCCTATGCCCACCATCCACATTCACTGGTAATAGTGGAATGGGCCTGCTGTGGAGGACTGGCTGTCACCAGCCCTTTGCCAAGTGCTGGGTCACCATGCTGAGAGGCCCACAGCGCTTACCTCAGGTCTGTTGCCATATGGGCCAGATAGTTCTGCCCTGGTATATGGCAGCTAAGAACATGGGCTCTGGGTTTCAAATGCAATTCTACTAATTATTGCTTTAACTTCTATGCCTCATTTTCCTCCAGAAAGTAAGAATAAAAAATGATACTTGCCTCAGTGGGGTTTTGGAGAAATTAAATGAGGTAACATGTAAATGGCTTAGACTACTAGCCAATACATAGTTAACACTCAGTAAATGCCAACTAGCATCATGATCTTTATTGTGGTCACCATCATTATTAGTGGTATTGTTGTTAGTAGTATTGGTGGTAGTGTGCTGCCTGATATATATGAATATGTATGTATATATGCATATTTATACACATATGTGTCAATGTGTACATGGGTATGAGTATGTGTGTATACATATATGGATACATGGTGTATGTATATATCCATATATACATGGACACATTCACATCGTTAGTGGTAGAAGTATTTTTTTTTATTTTATTTATTTATCTTTAGAGGGTAAGGGAAGAAGAGAGGGAGAGAAACATCAATGTGTGGTTGCCTCTTGTGTATCCCCTGCCAAGAACTGGCCCACAACCCAGGCATGCGCCCTGACTGGGAATCGAACCACGCTCCCTTGGTTCGCAGGCCGGCGCTCAATCCACTGAGCTACACCAGCCAGGGCATTAGTGGTAGAAGTATTAATGTTTGTTATTATCTTTTACACTTCACAATAACTCCATGAGGTTTTTTTTTATCCCCATTTCAAATGTGGAAACTAAAATTCAGACAAATTAAGAAACCTATCCAAAGTCATGCAGCCAGTGAATAGCAGATCCAGGATTCAAAGTAGAGTCTGTTTCATTAACATGGACTGGGTGAGGTTCTCTGGTGACCTTTGTACCCTGTACATACCTTTGTTCATGTGACACATGGTATCAATTTGGTTGCTTTCTATCATAGCTCCCCTCATACCCTCTGCTGACTCATTTATCATTACCAGTAACCAGTGTCTCATTTATCATTACCAGTTTTTACCAGTAACAGCTATACTACCTGACACATGATAGAGGCCCAAGAAGCACTTGAGAGATTGAATTGAATAGCTGCATCACTACTGGTGAGCTCCGGTGTCTAGAACATTTTCTTCTGTCACCTCCTTCCTTCTGATTGTCTGCCAGTGTATGTCATTTGAGCCTTTGGGGTCTAAGGATCCTCTATCTAACTGGGGGTACCCTTGTCAGCTTTTACACATACTCACTTCATCCTCTGTGGCTAAAAATGCAAAAGCAGAAAAGCAAAGCAAATGGCTGAGAGAGCTGTTAGTATTTTCAAATGCTGCCTTTCAAGATGTTCCCCAAATCCCTGAATGTTGCAGAGCGTACACAACCCTGGTAGAAATTGTCCTTGGGGGACCATCCTCACTGAAGAATGTTATCAGCCCCAAACAAAAATAAATATCCAGCAAAAATTTTCTTTGGAAGACTTTGTTCACCTGAATGCTATGTCTTTCATAAAGCAGTATGAAAAAAAAATCCTTTTGTCAAGGCTAATTTACTCTGATGCTTGGGAAAGTAGCAGTCAAGATAGACAACTGTATTTCCCTTGTTTGGGCACATCTTCAGCTTCGAAATGTGTTTGTGTTGGGTCTGCTGCCAAAAACTCCCCTCAAGAATCTCGGCTTAGACTAACGCCATGCTACTTCTTCTCAAGGCTTAAGTACTCAGGGCAGAAAAATGGCCTTGTTTTCCCTTGCACACATCAGTTTTATGAGCTTGTTTTTACGATGTCATTAGGAACTGTCCAGTTTCTTAGAGGAGTGATCTTTTTTTGGATTTTTCCAATATTCTGCTGCATAAAGATGTGGTGGATGCTAACTCTGGGCCAGAGCGAATGTTGTCAATGTCCACTAGGTCTTCTTCTAAAAATTTAAGACCATGACATTAAAAGGCCTTGGATGATATCTGAAGATGAGTGTGATAAAAGGGTCTGCACTGGGAAGGTCTCTCAAGGTCAATTAACAGGAAAGAACACATGTCATAAACACGATGGCTTTCTCACTATCTCTATGGCAACTCTAAGGCCAGCAGCTGCCAGTAAACATCCAAGACACCACTTACCCAGTTCCCTGGGAATTCCATGTAGTTATGAGGTTTGGGCTCCCATATGAGGAAAAAAGAGGTCAGTGTAACAGCCTTCAAACTCTTAGGATATAACCTTTGCTGCTTGGAGACCACTATTTGACAATAAATTAACCTACCTTATTTTTCTCTTTAATGAGAGGCTATGTTCAAAAGGAGAGGAGGAAATATGTTGTACCATGTACTGTTACATAGACCTTCTTGGATTCATAGTTGCCTATTACATTTTCCATGAGAAGGAGAAAAGAGCAGTGGCCCTCTCTCAGCCAATTCAGCTTGATGGCAAACTCTTCTTCATTGACCAGATTCTTAGCCCCATGGGTCACCACCTTTGGAAAGCCACCCTAATTCTCTCAGGAATACTTCACGTCTCATAGGCTTCCATTACAACATTGGCCCTAATGTTTCCTCATAGATCTTTCCCCCCCTAACTATAAGCTCCAGGAGATCAGTTCATATCCTTACATCAGATTTGTCCTGAGCCTAATACTGTGCCAGGCACAGTGTTGGTGGCATTAAATGTTTTCTTTTTCTTTTTTAAGTATAGTTTATTGATTATGCTATTACAGTTGTCCCGTTTCCCCCCTTCATTACCCTCCACCCTGCACACCCCCTCCCACCCACATTCCCCCCTTTAGTTCATGCCCATGTGTCATAAGTTCTTTAGCTTCTACATTTCCCACACTATTCTTGCCCTCCCCCTATCTGTTTTCTACCTACCACCTATGCTACTTGTTCTATGTACCTTGTCCCCCTCTCTCCTCTTCCCACTCCCCTATTGCTAACCCTCCATGTGATCTCCATTTCTGTGTTTCTGCTCCTGTTGTAGTGGTTTGCTTAGTTGGCTTTTGTTTTAGGTCTGGTTGTTAATATCTGTGAGTTTGCTGTCTGTTTACTGTTCATATTTTGATCTTCTTTTTCTTAGATAAGTCCCTTTAACATTTCATATAATAAGGGCTTGGTGATGATGAACTCCTTTAACTTGACCTTATCTGAGAAGCACTTTATCTTCCCTTCCATTCTAAATGACAGCTTTGCTGGATAGAGCAATCTTGGATGTAGGTCTTTGATTTTCATGACTTGGAATACCTCTTTCCAGCCTCTTCTT